>JAATLQ010004447.1:1640-19753 GCA_013421005.1 Heliconius erato x Heliconius himera | reverse complement strand
TATATATATATATATATATATATATATATATATATATATATATTCATATACAATTAGAAGGTACTTGTTCTGCCTTCCAAATAATAAATTAAAATACAAAAAAATACATACAAACCAAAATTTATACTGAAATTAAGTAAAAAAGTTAAAATAGTAATTTTAAATTCGAGAACTCCTTTCAAAATAGGCACTCCAGCTAATTAAGCTATACGTTCATAATTCACTACGTCGAAATTCGAAATATACACAATTGTTATAACTTTTTTGTTAGCACTTCCAATTTATTTAGTAACATTTTTTGGATTGGAAAAAAATATTACTAAATATAATATTTGGTGAAAGAAGATGCTTTCAACTCATGTATTCAATTATTTTAAAATGTTATTTTCATTATTAATACTGTTCAGTCACCATTGCTAGGAAAAGCGTGGCATTAGGTTGCGCCACTCAACATGTTATTTTAAAACAGAATACATTTAGACGATATCTTATACGTATATATACGAAAAAGTATAAAATATGTCTGAGGCCAGTCGTAGCGTACGGGCACAAAGTGTGACTGTAAAACTGACTGACTGGATGTGGGTTCGATCCCACGTGAAGCTGATTTTTTTTTAACAACAAAAAAAGTAGAATCTCTGTCACTCCACTACCATGTTCAAATACAGTATACAGCTAAATGTACTTAGAATTGTATATTAAACTAGTAGTCCCCGTGAGGCTTCACCCGCTTGAACTATACGAATATTTATACAATCTATATACTTATAAAAAAATCGTAACTGATCAGTATCTATATGGAAGATATATCAGTAAAACTATTATCGGGGACATTTATAAATGTAATAGAAGACAAAATATTTTTTTTTATCTTTCGTCTATTTGACTTTTTATTCGTTGTCTTTGTGTTTGATCACGCTAATCTGATTTAAATGCAGTTTTAACATAATGATTTAACAAATACTGAGATTTCAAGATTTAAGGTCGTCCAATGAAGGTTGACCTCAGGTCTATAGAACTACGGTAAAAATACGGTTCAGCTTAAAATGTACACGTGTGGGATCTACAATCATGACTACATTGGAATCGATTCATGAGCACTGCAAAGGCTTATCCAAGCGCTACTTTGAGCGCGCAGACTTGCATTCGATTTCGCCGACGACGTAGTCCAGTTTATTTGATGGCTTTGATGATTAATTGAAGAGTCTATCAGGGTTCATCACAGAACTGTGTTTTTTCCAGTACACAGTACATGTACTTATTTACACGATGCCAAAATACAGAAACAAATTAAAAAAAAAATGCCTGGCCGTGTCTTTTTGTTTGTTTGGGCTAGCTTCCGGAACAGCTGAACTGATTATTATATGGAGCAAGAGCATAAAAGTTATTTTTATCCTAAAATTTTCACGGAATCGGAATTTACGCGGAAAAAACTGAGTTTACAGTGTGCGCGTACTTACCACCTACCTAAATAGATTTGATATAACTAAACATGTTTCTATTAAATACGACAATTATTGCGAGCAAAATCAAATAAATTCCTAAAAGACTTAAATTACTTTAACTGCATAACATTATAGATAACCATACTAAAATAATCAATATACAAAATAAATAAAATAAATCAGCTTCACGCTGTGTCCCGCACACAGTAGGGTAGGCAGAGGGAATTTAGTGTTAAGACACTCCGTTATCCACTTTCTGCTGAATTTCTGGAGGCAATGCGTGTTGAGTGGCAGAATTCAACGCCGCGCTTTGCCTCGACACCAGAGCGAGAAATGGAATTATAAATTTAAGTAAATATTTCATCTCTTCGAGTGGGGTTCGAACCCACAACCAATCGATTTTACAGTTACACCTTGTGCCCCTGCGCCACGACTGGCCTCAATGATTAATATTTTTTCTGAAACGCCTACACTTCAATAAATATCGGTATAGTCAGCAGACAGAGGAAATTATAATTAATTATTTATTTAACAAATAATTCTAAATTTGTGCTCATCTAAAATGCCAAATCCGTAATAAAATCAAAGACAATTTCACCCTTTTCCATAACGATTCTTTCAAAGGGCTACCACAAAATAAAGATAAAAAGAAAAAATTATGAAGGGAACTTTATAATCAAGAGTCAATAAGTCCATTTTAACTTAACCTTATAAATAATTAATTCGTTACTTTACCAGCGTATTAACACTTTAAATTGAAATTCACTTCTTTAGAGGCGCTTCGTCGAAAAATTAAGTAGAAATTTCTCAAAGGAGTTCTAAAGACCAATTAATCTAAAGGATCTTGGTAGTTGAAAGAGAGTTCAGTGAAAATTTTATTTGTATATAAAAAAGATAAATACTTATAACTGATACAAAATAAATTTTCGCTCATATGTACGTATATGTACCTACACACACATATATATATATATATACATACATACGAAAAGTGGGGAACGGAGTGTCTAAAAACTAGGATCCTCTGCCTACCGTGCTGTGTGACTTTTTTATATATATAACTCTTCCGTCAACAAATAACAGACAATACATTAATGAAACTACTGCACATATAAATCGAAGAATTTTCATGTGTTTATTATGCTCGGAACCATTCTATATGCACTAAATCATTTGACCTATACTAAAGTTAAACATTTTAATGCAAACTACATCTAAAATCAGAATATTTTAACACTACATAAATATAATGGGAACGAGCGCTAGTATACAGATTTCGCGCTGAGCAAATTAGTTAACACATAATATGACGGCATCAAGTTTTACTACCTCTTTGCGAGGAAAATTATACTCAATGGCCTCATTAACGCTGTCACCCTGAAAGCTGTGATGACGAAGAGTTGGACTGGAATTAGTTTGAATATCATCTTTATATATACGGGCTTATATGTGGATGTCTGTTTGTATGTGTGATATATGTATGATATTGTTTTGAGATGGATGAAACACTACTGATTTTTTATTATTTTTAGCTTCACTATGCATTCCACGTGATATAGCAGGATAAGCAGATGGAATATAATGGAAGGATAAGTGAAGAACGGAGTGTCTTTAACACTCCGTCCCTCACTTTGGCAGATCTCAACGCTGCGCTTTATCTGGTTTCCAGAGCATGGAAAAAAATCACTCCCCCCAGTAAGATAGAAGCCTATCTGCTCTTTTATATGCCCTTTTGCAATTTATAACAATAATGTAATTCAATATTCGGCGGAAAGTGGAGACGGAAGTACCTTAATGGGAACGCAGTGTCTTAACACTATGAATTTAAAGAAATGTAATTCAATGCAGTGCAAAGTGTTGTTTATGGGAGGGCTAGATATTCTAGCTTTTTCAATGGATGATATACAATTGAACGATGTCGTTATAGTCTAGCTGATGACCGGGTACATATTTAAAAAAAATATATAATGTTTAAAGAAAGCGAGGCACTTGTATGTACCACGATATTTTTGCTGGATTTATGATAGAATATCTATAAATTGAGTTAGAAATAGAAAAGTGATTAAGTTTTGTAACTCTTACTCTATACAAACATCGTACAAAGGTGCATGAAAACCTTTTTATTTACATATAATAAGAGCCGTTGTGGCACAACAGCACAGCTGTAAAGGTAGTTGGGAGTTCGATTGCCACTTGAGGCAATAAGCTATTTTCATTTCTTCGCTTTAGTAAGAAGAGAAAGCGCGGCATTGAGTTCCGCCACTGAACGCGAAATGTCTCATATAGTAGTAGGGCACGGAATGTTTTAGCACTAGGTTCCTTCTGCCTGGCCTGCTAAGAAAATACATTATAAAAAGTGAAGAAATATTATTAAATGAATAAATATAGGTATTTTTACGTATATATGCTTCCCAGGTCATGTTTAAGTAATATCTTGTCAGAATTTACTAACGTGAGCCATATAGTAGCGCTCAAATTGTGAGAAATTGATTTTCTCAGAATTTGAGCACAAAATATATTGTCCTTCTACGTACGTAAAAAATATATTCTATAATGTCAATATATCTATTAAAGTGCTTTCACATTATTTTATGTAACAGAACTGACGAATATTGGTATATATATCTTCCATAATATATAAATAAAATTTAGGTCTATCTATGATTTCAAAAAAATATCGTGTTTTTTCATTTTCATGTAGCTATTTACACGATGTCCTTCTGCTTGTCCGGGCTGATCTCCGAAACAACTACGATTAACTAACCCGCCGAATTCTGGATACATTGCGTGTTTAATGTAAATATTTCAATTCTTCGAGTGGGGATCGAACCCACTACCAGTCGCGTTTACAGTCACACTTTGTGATCCTGCGCCACGAATGGCTTTATATTAAGTCATATTTGATAACCATAACTTACTACCCACTCGGGTAGACAAAACGCGGCGTTCAGTTCCGCCATTCAACACGAAATGTATCGAAATTTGGGTGAAAGTTGGACATAGCAGTATATCAATAGATTCTCTCTGCCTACCCTACTATGGGGCAAAAAGCCTAAAACTATATCAAAATAACTCTGCTCAGATTATAACTAATTAAAATTATTATCAAATAATTATTGCTTTTATCACGCAATTTACGAATATATTCAAATAATAATAGTTTCAACAAAATGTTTTCATATTAACCTAAATAGAAGGTAAAACCAATAAATGTCATAAAAGAATTATCTCCTAATTAATAATTCACTATTTATTATCTGTAATAAAATTTAAATATTAGTTTTTCATCTATTCTTGATTTTACTTTTTAATCATTAATTTTCATTCATTTAGTGTCAAGGCACTCTTCTCTACACGTTTTGCTGAGTGGCGAAATTTCATTACTTTTTCTATGTTAGTAGAGAGCTGAGTGTCTTTACTACCTGCCTTCTACCCTGCTAAATACATACTTTTTCTTCTAGGTATATTTTACAGAAATAAAGAAAGGAAAAAAAATACTCACCTGAGGATAACACCGCAGTAATATCTTGAAATCCAATCTGAAACAAAAAACAATCTAATAAAATAATAAATCTTCGTGCTCGTTGGTCATTAATAATATTTTATAAGAAACATTTCTTAGTTATTTGGTTTTAATTTCTGAAAAAGTTTACCACAAAGTACAAAAACACTGATTCACGCTTATCCCGCATAGCAAGATAAGCTGAAGGAACCTAATGTTAAAACACTCTACCCCCCACTTTCAGCTATTCCTTGAGATATTGCGTGTTGAGTGGCGGGATTTAATACCCCACTGAGAGAAAAAAAAATGAGTTCCACCATTTGGGCATAGAGCGGAGAACTGAGTGTCTGGACACTGGTTCTCTCTGCGTACTCTGCTATTTAGAAAAATGCTAAAAATCAAGCTCAAAAAAATATCCATTTTTATTGACACTGAGTTGATCAGTATTAGAACTTTCAATTGTCGCTTTTAGTAAGGCGTGTTACAGCTTAGACAAAATGGCGCATTCAAAATAACTGTTAAGCTAAGCTTTATTTTTTTTCTTTTTTTATTATATTTATTATTACTATTTTCTTATTGTTTTAAGGTTTTATGTGAAACATCAAATACATACGCCCCAGTTGTAGTCTAATTTTCAAATGTTTCCAATTAAATTTTTGGCAAAGATTCTTTATACGCAACCCCATTTCCCCTTGCCAGTGAATGTTCATAAATCTACGAACGTTAAGGAAAATATAATAAAACAATATATAAACGAAATTTATATGTGCTCCTACCTGATAAAAACATATAAATGGTTTAGTATAAGACAAGGTTTTCTTAAATTTTACAATGATATACTACATCGGGGTCCGCATGTTTGCGTGGACTTTAAAGACGCAAAATTAAATGTTCATTTTTTTCCTCTCTAGATAACATTATTCGTAAGCAGAGCTATGCTCTTTATTTATATAAAATATTTTTTACGACACCGGGGCAATCTAGGGCGATTTTATACTCGCGACCCGCTCGCGGCTTCGCCCGCTTGAACTACACAATTATTTGCTTACTAATCTGAATTGTTTTTTTAGCTTCACGCTGTATCTCACACATAGCAGTCATCAGAATGAACCAGGACTATAATGAATGAGACTTCGCTCCCATTAAGACACTTCCGTTCTCCACTTTCCGCCGAATTCTCCAGGCATTGTGAAGCGGAACTCAACTCAATTTATTATTTCATTCCCCCGAGTGGGAGGTGAATCCATAACCGATACGTTTAAAGATTTTTTGAAATGCCCGCGAGTGTGAAGTAAAAATAATAATAATTAAATACTATAAAAATATTTCAATCAGTAATCAAACCCATAACTCTCACACATTTAGAAGTAACCAGTCCCTAGCCATTGGTTATATTAAAGTATAAATAAATAAATAAAACATATTTTATTATCAAGAAATAAAGAAGAAAAAATATACAAATGAGAAATATTACAAAATTAAGATTATGCAAAAAGGTCAACTCATCTTATATCCATTACAATGAACTATTATAAATTAAAACTATTAAATAAAACTAAACGAAATCTTTTAAAGGATTCAAATATGTCTTAGCGGGACACAATAAACGTCAGCGCGACCGACTTCCTATTATATAAGGAGCGGATATGCTCCAGTTTTGATTCAATATATTATACTATACTTATACAGTCATGACCTCCAGGAAAATGAAGAAAAATAAGAACTTGTCAGTTCAAATCTCATTTAAATCAATTTTTTGATTATTAAAAAAGTGTATATATGTAAATAAAATTGAAGTGTCTGTCAATGATGTCAAAATATTCTTTTTTTTTTAAGGTATTTATTTACACGATGCTGAAACGTAAGCAAATAATGTTAAATGTGCGTCCGTCTGTTTTTTTCTCTTTAAATCTCCGAAACACATGAAACGATTTTTACAGGACTTTATGCAATATATAGGCCAATGTTTATCCTGCGATATAGGGATTAACGCAGGAAAAATATATATTAAACTAGTGGGCCCGCGCGGTGGCGATTTAAAGATTTTCCATATAAACTTTCAATCCCTTATTTGAACCCTTAGGGAGTAAATTCTAAAAAACCATGAAACACGTGTTCAATACAATATTTTTAAGAGTCTGAATTTAAAATTTTATAAAAATCGATGCCGATTTAATTTTTTTTCCATACAAACTTTCAACCCATATTTCATCCCTTTAGGGTTAACATTTTTCAAAATTCCTTCTTAGTGGATATCCAGATTATGAAAATAAACATCTGTCCAAATTTGACGTTTCTACGCACAGCGGTTACGGCTGTGCGTGCGTCTTACCTCAGTCGTTCAGGTACATGTCCTTTTATATATATAGATATGAGGCCGGTCGTGGTGCAGAGGCACAAAGTGTGACTGTAAAATCAACTGGTTGTGAATTCGATCCCCACTCGAGGAAGTGAAATATTTATTTACATTTATATTTCGATTTCTTCGCCCTGGTGTCGAGGCAAAGCGCGGCGTAGAGTTCCGCCACTCAGCACGCAATGCCTCCAGAATTCGGCGGAAAGTGGGGAACGGAGTGTCTTAACACTAGGTTCCCTCTGCATTCCCTGCTGTGTGCGGGATACAGCGTGAAGCTTTAATATTAAATAAGTATTCGTATAATTTAGGCAAAGTCACGTTCGGGCCGCTAGTTGTTTAATAAAACTAAAAATGATATAAATTTCAAAACTTTCTTTGTGTACTGCTTAAAACAGCGTTTTACTGAATGTGAAACTAAATCTTGTTGATATGTACAGCAAAGGATAAATATCATGCACAGGAAACTGCTATAAGCGTAATAATTTGAATATTTTGTATAGGTCATTAATATGAGGCCGTCGTAGGCCGTCGTGGCGTAGGGGCACAAGGGTATGACTGGAACGCGACAGTTGTGGGTTCGATCCCCACTTGAGGGTATGAATTATTAAAAAAAATCAGCTTCACGCTGTATCCCGCACACAGCAGTGTAGACAGAGGGAACCTAGTGTTAAGACACTCCGTTCCCCACTTTCTGCCGAAATATTATTCATTAATATTTTCATTTCATCTCATCATCATCTCGCTCTGGCACTAAGACAAAAGCCCAGCGTTGAGTTCCGCTACTCAACACGCAATGCCTTGAAAAAATTGGCGGAAAGTGGGGATCTAACCTCTACCCTGCTGGATGCGGTATACAGCGTGAATTATTTTAGGAAAATTACAGATTAGATAGTTATTACATCAATCTTAATCGCTTTAATGTAATCTAACGTACCTGCGGTCATAGTTAACCCGGGCACATAGAATGTGAACAGCTTTCATTTATCTTCATTTGACCACGGGAGTAAAACCGTAGTTAAAAGCTAGTATTGTAATATCTTTATGAAGCTTTATAGTCTAAATATAGTAAAAAGTATTCATAACACAACTATACTAAACAAAATCACAAATCTTAATACTAAAAATAACCCAAGAATACTCAAAAAATATATTAAAAATATGTATATAATATTGTCGTCGAAACATTTTTATGGCGTCACGCCGTGAAATAGACACAATTGAAAATTCTGAACAAAATGTATTCGAGTCTGTCATGACACTGAATAATGAGCTTACGTTGAAAAGCAGTAGTAAACTGGAAACTTGAAGTATAGGAATATAATATGCTTCCTTTTCTGTATTTTATTTATATATATTTTTGGATAGTTGTACAGAAAAAATGGTAGATGACATAATATATAAACGTTTATTTTATTATTTTTTCCCTTTCACATTTTGAGGGATTGCATGTTGAGTGGTGGAACTCAACGTCACACTTAGCAGAATGAACAAATAAAAATAACTAGTTACTCTAAGAGGGAATCGAACCAACAATTATCGAATTCACAATCAAACACCGATCCACTGACCTCATTTAATTTACTATAAAAAATAATTTACTTTTAAGCTAAGGTGAAAAGTAAGTTACTTAGAGAATTTACTATCTGTTTATTTTCCTTAACTGTATTAAATAAATCGAATCCCATAAAAAATTATTAATATACGTTAAAGTAAAATATTACATTTATTTTCCACTCGAACTCGAAGATATGAAATATTAACTTAAATTTATATTTCCATTTCTTCGCTCTGGTGTCGAGGTTAAGCGCGGCGTTGAGTTCTGCCACTCAACACGCAATGCCTCCAGAATTCGGCAGAAAGTGGAGAACGGAGTGTCTTAACACTAGGTTCCCTCTGCCTACCCTGCAGTGTGCGGGATACAGCGTGGAGCTGATAAAAAAAAATGGATATACTCGTATGTATGTACATGACTTTTACATTCGAAATTGCTAAAAATGCTTCATCGTAAGCAATATATAGCGAGGAATGCTCAATAAAAAATGTTACTATTATAGCTGACAATTTTCAAAAGTTTTTATAGTCGATCTGAATTTTTTCAACTAAATTTATTGAATTGAAAAAGCAAAATTTCAAAAATAAATGAATGAAAAATTTTCAATGCACTATCGACATATGAACAAAAAAGGTTAAAAATATTATAAAAGTAAACAGAAGCCAAAAGAAAAATAGTTGTGGTCATAAAATAAATTGAACACTCTGTTACTCGTGTGTAGAGAAGAATGGATATTGGTTAGAAAACGTTATTATATTTTTTTAAGGATTCCGCTTTTTGCCGTATAACGGGGTAGACAAAGGGTATCTAGTGACTAGGCTCCAAACTTTCTCCGATTTTTTTAAACATTGCATGTTGAATGTCGGTCTGCTTTGTCTAACAAGGTGGGGAAATAAAAATTAATTAAAAATAATCATTACCCCAAGTGGGGATGGATTCCTCAGCCATCACGTTTACAGGTCGTTGATATCCCAACTACAGAGAGACCCTCACAAATAGTTTATTTTTACCTTCAAACTATATTCTGCACGTAGCAGGTTAAGCAGAAGGAATCTGAGAACTAAGTTCTGAGACACTCCGTTCCCATTAAGACATCCGTTCCTCACTATTCGCCGCATTCTGGAAGCATTGCATATTAAATGGCCAAATTCAACGCCGAACTTTACTCAATTACCAGAGCAAGGAAACGTAAATATTAGTAGATATTTAATTTTCTCGAGCGGAATCGAACCCACAACCCGTCGCATTAACAGCCACAACACGCTTGTACCCCTGCGCCTCGACAGACCTAAATAATAATCATTCAATCATATAGACGATATTTTAATATTAAATTAAAATTTTCTATACAAATAACATAGTACGGGCCTAAAATTTACATGCAATCAGCTCACCTTGTATTTTTTTGCCAGCACGTATTCCACCCGTCGAAACAAAGGAAAAGCTTCATCTCACAAACGGTAACAACAATATGATTTATTCTTTCAACCTTGTTTTCTCGAATGGGACATGTATGTACTAAACGACATAAATTCTATGTAATAAATTGTTATTACTTTTATGTTTTATTAATATATAAGTAACTGTGTGCCAATTTTTTTTGGAAACGGGTCAAAGTTCACTTCTGAGGTTTTATAAATAGAAGTATTTGAAGTTGCATAAAACTGTCGTTCAAGTTTTAATCTCTTGTGCTGAATACATAATTATATATTTATTTTAAAAAAAATCAGCTTCACGCTGTATCCCGCACACAGCAGGATAGGCAGAGGGAACCTAGATAAGACACTCCGTTCCCCACTTTCCGCAGAGTTCTGGAGGCATTGCGTATTGAGTGGTGGAACTCAACGCCGCGCTTTGCCTTGACACCAGTTAGAAGAAACGAAAATATAAATGTAAATAAATATTTCTTTCTGACCCTGCGCCACCACTGGCCTCAATTATTATTATTTTAACTTTATATTTAAAAATTGGTTGATACAAATTGTCATGGGATATTGAATTACTGTAAACGCATGATGTGGGTTTGATCCACACTCAGGAGTGTGTTTATATATATTTTAACAATAGGTTCCCTTTACTTACACTTACGTAAAGGAGGGTTAAAATATACGTTATACTAAATATACTTTCCATACCATAAAAAAAAATTGCATCACTTAATACTTACGAAAATTTTCTCTCTCCCTCTCTCCTCTTTTTTGAAACCCTTTCAGTATCTTAGCAATCATAGTTTTAATGAAAATTTTTAATAAAAATGGCAAAAAAATACAGTAGTAAGTTTTTCTTTTGTCTTACAAAGATCCTCTGTGTAGTATTTTTTGAAACTGAATAAGTTAACGCCTGTTGTACCGTGGTTAGCATGTATCTCATAAAGCACGATGCTTATAAGTTTATATGTCACTCTGGAGAACATTTATGTATAGTACATATAAACTCCAAATCTTGCTATACAATATGCCATGTTAAATTCCGCAATTCACCAAGAAATGTCTCCAAATTTAGTCTTTTTTTGGCGAAAGTGTTAAGATACTCCTTTTACTCTAATTTTCCTTTCTTCCTCCTTTCCTTTTTTTTATGTTGAGTAACATAACGCCACTCTTCTTCTTGTTACCAGAGGGAAGAAATTAAAATAATACATTACTTTAAATTATTTATTTTAATTCAACCCACAACCTACGAATTTACAGTGTCACCATGACAGCCTCGAAAACAATTATTAACGAATTATAATACAAATAATAAAAAAAAACCTATCAAAAGTTCGAGAACTCGGCGGAAAATGGTGAACGGAGTGTCTTAACACTAGGTTCCTCTGCCTACTACAGGCAAATGCAGATGTACCGCATACAGGCAGATGCGGGATATAGCGTGAAGCTGATTTAATTCATTTTTTTTAAATATCCTTTTAGACAGATTAAACGAAATTTACACTAACTATCACGCACAAATACCCAACAGCTTACAAAAATAATATATTACCACATAGCAACATTTGTAATATTCTTTATGAAAAACTTGTATATGTCATTTCATTCAGATTCTTTTAACCTTTTTTCTCCCTTGGGCCAAAATCCATTTCCTCCAGAGGTCCCATAGTACTTGGAACGTTTGAAAAAGAATACGTTCCTTGTCCTAGTTTTTAATCTACTATCACATTATTCAAGTCGGTTTGACAGTGAAAAATACTTCTTTAGCCGATTCTTATTCGATTAAAATGAAGTTAAGGAACGGTATATTTAGAAATCGATATAAATGGAAAGTTAAAACAGTGAGGGTGTGAAATAGTATAAAGTTGAGGCTGTCACGACGCAGCGGCACAGAAGTTGACTTAAACACGACGATTGTGAGTTTGATTCCCACTAAGGGAATGAATAATTATTTTCGTTTCTGCTCTCTGATAACAAGACAAAGGACAACCTTAAATTTCAACCTCAACACGCTATGCTATTTCGGAAATGCACGGAAAATGAGGAATGAAGTGTATTTTTACTAGGTTCCCTCTTTCTACCCTGCAACATGCGGGATACGACGTGAAGCTAAAAAAGAACTGTAACTTAAAATTTATTAGGAGTTCTCCTGCTTACAAATCATGCCATGTTCATATTGGGTGATGTAACCTAACCCACTTTTGAAATAGACCAGCTGAAATATACATTCATAATATTTTTTTAATATTTTAAAGTACATTTACATATTATATGACTGTAACTTATAAAACTTATATAACATTAAACATATTTATAATATTTATTTTACGCAAGTTAGCAAAAATTCCAAAAATGTTGGAAATGGATTCTGTTAATTATCCTTTAACACCCTGGCTAATTTTTTTTTAAATATTTTCAATGTACAGAAACGATTTTTCTACAGATTTATTATAAGT
This sequence comes from Heliconius erato x Heliconius himera, assembly GCA_013421005.1. Classification (NCBI taxonomy): domain Eukaryota; kingdom Metazoa; phylum Arthropoda; class Insecta; order Lepidoptera; family Nymphalidae; genus Heliconius; species Heliconius erato x Heliconius himera. Next base: position 7,015 of record JAATLQ010004447.1, on the reverse strand, counting down.
ATAGATTATTGAAATTTCATATTATACTTTGCAATAGTTTCTAAGAATGATTATAATGACCGTAGGTATATAAAATTCACCGAGGAGAAATTTATGTATTTTGTAGCCTCACGCTTTATCCCTAGCGGTGTAGCCAGATGAAACTGAGTGCCAAACGAGTTACCTCCGTGACCATCCTTCAGTATCTTCGAGACTGCGTTCTCAAAGGCCAGCCGTGGTCTCCCTCTGTCTCTCTTACCATTTACTCTTCTTTTATAAATGACTTTTGCAGTTCTCTGATCACTTATTATCTCGAAGTGCCTAATCCACCTGAGCACGGTATTCTTCATTCTCACCGTATCAGCCTCGCTAGAACCTGTAGTTGTGTGTATCTCTTCATTGCAGATTCGGTCATTTAAATAACTCCGTATATCTTACGAAGAGATTATATGTTCACAACATTCATCTTTCTTTTATTTCTTGTTGGTAATATGCACGTTTCACTGGAGAATACTACCGTTGGTTCCGCACTGACACTGACTTTAAGTATGAAAGACATTTAAATATGAGTACTTATTAAGAAGTACTAGCGGCTCGCCAGCGGCTTAGCCCGCTTAAACTACATGATAAGCAGAATTAAAAAGAAGTAATATTCTAATATGATTTTTTTACGATATTATCGTAATTTCTATAAGAAATTTTGATTGTTTCGAACTAAAAAATACGACCAATGTTGATATTTGATTTGTAAAATATACATAAAGCTAATTATTTATTGTACGTAGAGGCCAGACAGACAGACAGACAAGAAATTAAAAAAAAATCTTTTTGCTTTCTATTATTCTTTTTAAGTGTCCCTCTATCCATTTCAGTCAAAATTACTAAATGTACAGACAAAATATATTTACTGTCTTATTATGTATAGAGATAGAGATAAAACAATACTCTTGGACATATACAAAAAAAACAATTTCGAATATCTGACCACGAAGTCATACGTTCACATAATGGTTAGAGCGCCTGGTCGGTTTCCAGGAGGCGCGACGTCTAGTCCCGCTACGTTCAAATTTCTATACGTTTTCTAAAAATGGATGCTCCATTTACCTTTAATTTAAATTTGAAAACTAATAGAATACGGTCCAATTTCCAAAACTATCATTTTCAATGTGTCTTCAATATATCAAAGCTAGAACTTCAAGTAGTTCCTAGATCTAAAGTTAGTGAAAATTTGAAGACTACTTTCGAAGAAAATATACTATATTGCATTTCGTTCACAGCATTACTAGACGACGGGTTTTATTACATACTTTCTATGTGACACTTCCTTTATAAATAAAAGTAGGTACAAAGAAAAAATAAACAGTACATTGTATTACCATTTTAATTTTCTTTTTAATTTATACCTCTCCCGCTGATGTCAGGGTAGCAGAAATTAGTGTTAAGAAATTCCTTTCTTCTAGGAAACCTAGTATCTTAACAGTAGCTTTGGTCTGCTCAGCTTACATTACATGCAAGGTGCAGTGACAATCTATAAAAATGTTTTTTCCACCTCCAATTCAATTAGAAGATATTTTATATTAAGTGGTGGAACGCCACGTTTTTTCTTATTAGAGGAATGAAATAAATTTAAATAGCATCTTTCCCTAATTCAGAATCGAACCCAAATTTTGCGTTTAGTTAGACGCATCACAATAGCAAAATGACTGTTTATTGAATGAAATGTTTATTTTTGATTACTAAAAGTACTATATCCCTAAGACGAGAAATGTGAAGGACTCTTATACATCGGATCCGTTCGTCTATTGACAAAGCAAACAATAGATAACAAAAGGCAGCTTACTTCAATTCCACTTTTATTGGGCAGAAATATAAAATGAAATGAATTCAAACTAAATCTAGGCAACCTACGGAAGTAAAAGAATTCAAAGTAGTTTTAAATTGATGCCACAATAAGATGAATCTAGTATATCGATCCTCTATTCCCCTTTCAACGTTTCAGCATTTTCACTATTCAAGAATCGCGTTGAGATTTTATTAGGCTTTGAACTTCCTTTGGTCTAGATTAAATAGAACCTTTGATCTCACTTTTAGGTGGCTTTTGTGGGTCGATCAAGATGTCGATTAGTATTTTGAAACAAAATAATTATATATCTATATATTAATATATAAATATTGCGCGGACGGAGGTGTATAAAATTTGACACAATTATAGTTTATGTCGAGAATTAATGCAAAATGCTATTATTTTTTTAAATTATGCATACTAAATATATTTAATTAGTAAAATAAATATAACACACACTATTATATAGCTTAGTAAAAAATATATAATAGTTTCTAACCATATATTACGAATATATGTACATACGTTTTAGAGGCCAGTCGTGGCGCATGTTCACAAAGTGGTTGTGGGTTCATTCCCCACTCAAGGAGATGAAATATTTCCATTTATTCGCTCTGGTGTCGAGGCAAAGCGCGGCGTTCAGTTCTGCCACTCAACACAGCCTCCAGAATTCGGCAGAAAGTGGAAACGGAGTATCTTAACACTAAGCCTCTGCCTACGATGCTGTGTGCGGGATACAGCGTGAAGCTGATTTATTTATTTATTTTATTTTATATATCCATACATATATTATAAATTCGAAAGTAACTCTGTCTGTCTGTCTTTTACGCAATCAGGGTCAAACCGCTAATTCAATTGTGATAAAATACTCATATAGAGAGAGATACTTGAGGGTCTTCGGATGAACATAGGTTACTTTTTTTTCTCATATTTGCAATATTGTCGATATATACTAATATATTAAAATACTTTTTAGTTTGACAGGCAATTTATTCTGCCATCTTAATAACAACCGACCGTTGATAAGCAACGGTTTGCCAAGTTTGTTTGTTATAAGAAAACGTCACCCAAAATGAGCTTGCTTAACGCATACATGGCGTGCGCCGGTTCAACCTTTTGAGATACATAAAAACAATGTTTAACAAAAATATTGTTCTTTAAATAATGTTTAAGACATTCTGCGATGGTATATGTTTATCTCTGAAGGTTGAGCAAAAGTAATCATTTTAATTAATTTACTTTATATTTATCGGGCTTTTGTTATATATATTTTCTATAATTTGATATTGATCCAAGGGGGTCCAAGATGGAAGGCTTGCTCGCAGCGACCCCTGCCAGCCCTTACGAGGGCTGCAACGTTCCATCCGCCACGTGCACCTCGAGAGAGCGCACTGATAGGGCGTCCCCCCAAGGCGACGCGCACCAGTGCGTCCCCGCTGGTGTGTCAAGTGGCGACGAATGCGGCGTTGGGGACCGCCACCCAACACGTCATGTCCGGAACGGCGGGAGGTGGAGGACGGAGCTACAAATAGCTACATGGAATGTAAGAGGAGGGATGGAAGAAAAGATGAATGAATTATTAGATGTGATGGATGATAGAGATTTGGATGTCGTTTGTGTGACAGAGACCAAGCGAAAGGGCAATGACACGACCGATTTGCCAGGCAGTCGGGTCGCTTTCTGGGCCGGCGTACCAGAGAACGAGCGGGGCTGTCAAGGTGTAGGTGTGTTATTTTCCTCTCGATTGGTTAGTGCAGCGGTTGAATACAAGGCGATCAACCCGAGACTGCTTTGGGTTCGCTTCAAGCTGGGGTTAACAAGAGTATTCTTGTTAGTGGCGTATGCGCCAGTATCCTCAGCTATATTAAGCGAACTCGAGGAGTTTTGGGAGAGTGTCAGGGATGTTCTAGGTAGCATTAGAGGGAATGAAAAAGACCGTAGCGTTTGGCGCTCCGTTCTCTCTGACTACCCCGCAAGGGATAAAGCGTGAAGCTAAGTTAAGTTAAGTTTAATATTGATCCTTATGAAAATGAATATAATAGTCGCTTTTAGCATTTTATCTACATTGAAATTATAGTTCACTGTATAACATTCTAATAAATAATTAAGGAGATGTCACTGATTCGAAATGACCTAGCCTACGAGCGGCATAGTATGACCGACGCAAACGGGCAGATGATTTTGACGGTTTTGTAAATTTTCATACATTTTCGAACTACTGTTAATTTTTATGTAATTACTAGCGACCCGCTCGCGGCTTCGCCCGCTTTAACTACTGAATTATTCATGTAATGTACCTATGTTTGCAAAACACTTAAGATTACTAATGTGAAAATTATTTAAACCTTAATGCAACCCGCATTTTCGTAGTTCCAATAAGGATGTTCCAATTGTTCAAAAAAACACACTTAAATAAATGACATAAACAACAGAAAACCTTAACGAAAGAAATTATAAACAACAGACTACCTACTATTCTTTACCCAAAAATACTTAAACGAAAGATGTAACCAAACTATGTCGCGTTGAAATACATTATAATTATTGGATAACTCCAAAATACGTGCAATCGCTTCTAAATTAACTTTGCTATAGAGCCAGGCGCAGAATTAAAGCATTCTCGTCCATCTCCGTAGTAGCTCCGAACGACATCTGGGCGTCGACACAGTATGAAATTGAAAGGATTATCAAATGCCATCTAGGCGGTCAACTCAGTCAGGAGAGACCCTCGGTTTCCTGAGGGAGGCCCATCTTAAGCGACCAAGGTTCATGAGTCGGATTTGGAGGAGAATAAAAAGTCCCTCGGAAGTAGTCTTACGTCTGACCTTGGGCTGCCGGGTATGCCACGGAGTGCTGCTCCTTAGGTGCAGGTGATACATTGGCGCAGCGGAATACGTTGGACGCAAGACGACCAATGTGTACCTCCAGGCTTTCTATTTTTATGTTGCGATGATGCGTGGTGTTCCTCACTCAGTATGGCGCCTGCGTCACTCGACGGAGGATGAGGTTCTGGACCACTTGCAGGATTTCTCGTTGACTTATACTCGCTAAGGCGTTGTGATGTCATCAGTGTATAGTGCGTAGAGAGCAGGTGATAAAATGCTGCCCTGGGGAACAACGGCAGCGATCGAGTCGCTGCTAGACCTCGAACTCTCAACTCTCACGTAAAATGTCCTGTCACTGAGGCAGGGAGGCATGCGCGACGTGCTGGGGGGTGCCGGCTCTGAGCACTTAATGAAGTAGGCCCGGGTGCCAACGCGGTCGAATACGCGTGCTACGTCGAAGAAGACCAATATTGCACTCTCCTTTCGGTTGATCGCTGTTGCGGCGTAGTATAACCAGAGTGAATGGCTTGCCAAACTGCTCGCTTCGTGGGTGCATGTGCGACTGGAGAAGTGAGAGGAATAACTTCTCGAACAGCTTGGCGACCGCGCTAAGGAGGGTTATAGATCGATATCCCTCAGGCTGCGGGCTCTTCCCAGCCTTGGGCAACATGATGACCAGGCCTTCCTCCCATGCCCGGGGGAAAGAAGCCAGGCGGGGTTTTTTTTTT
>JAATLQ010004443.1:1979-46285 GCA_013421005.1 Heliconius erato x Heliconius himera | reverse complement strand
ATAGCAATAAAAACACTTTTAGTTTCTTCTGTTAAAAGAAACGACATTAAATGTTTATTACTACTGTTACAAAACTTCTATATCACAAAATTTTACAATGTACACGTTTCTCATTAAACGGATAAAATTTAAAAGGCCTTTTGACAGTTCGTAGCGTCATTACAGATTATACAACTATATCATAAACATTTTGACAGATTAAAATTAAAGGAAATTATAATTTACTTTACATATATATAAATTATGTATGGATATTTAAGAAAATTTTGATTATTTGAGATTGTGGATTCGATCCCATCTCGGTGAAAAGAATTTATTTCTTTTATTTCCGCGCGGCGTTGAGTTCACCTCTTAATAAAACCAAGAACTTAGTGTCTCAACATTAGGGTATTTCTGCTTCCCTACTATATGCGTGATAAAGCGTGACGCCCACTGCAATGCACAACTGTCATCTGAAAAACAAAAAAAAAACAAATAATTATGCCGTTCTCATAAGCATTCGACAACCTGTGTTCTCTGACCTACATTATAGGCGGCTAAGTATGCTAGTAAATCTAGGTCGTTCCAGCAGTTCACTTGATGACCTATTTTAGTACAGTGCTGCCGACCAGTCGTGGCCGTTCTAAAGTTAGGTTTTCTGAACTTTTGCACGTTGTTCTCTCGGGACGAAAATCAAATCAAAAGTAGAAAAAATCCTTAAATCAAATTGCGCAGCTACCTAAGTATCTACAGCTAACTTCAGGTCGGCCACGACTCGTCGACCGTACTGTACTTGATGCCTGGTTTTTTATACAGATATCTAGATAGCAACAGATGGGGAAATCGGGCCAAGAGTTTTGTTAATTACGGGGTGTTCTTGTATGAGTAGATCGTTTTATTACTCAATTGTTTTAGAAGGTAAAAAAAGTGTAATGTTTTTTGAGTGTATATACGTTTGTTCATTTCTTTGACACACCGTACAGCCTAAACGGTCGGTCAGTTTTTGATATATGAGGTGTCGTTGATTCGTCATAATGGCGGATGGGCGCCCGGAAATAAACATAAAAGAAGGTCTTCTCTTTTTTAGGGAGTCGTATGTTTTTTCTTACCATAACAACCCCACATCGTACAAGAATGCGATATGCATGGAAGTTAATGAAATTAATATTTAAATAAGTTGTCGGTTAATAAACTATAAACTTGAAATATGTTTTAATAATAATAGCTAGACAGCAACTCATGGGGAGATTAGAGTTTGTTTATTGCAGGATATTTTCATGTAAGTCGATTTTTTAAGGATGTAGGTATTTGGCTTAATTTGGGGTTGTGTGGAAGTATAGCTTATTCGTCCGTCGTTTTAAATAGTTAAGAGTAGTCCATAATAAAAAAGGGCCAAAATATATTAATTTATTTAGAATAGAATTTCTTATTTATCTAGAATTAGAAAAACAAAAAAATATAGGATGTTTTTTGTACAAAAACTAGATTGAATTTGTTTGTATGTGAAATATTAGCAAAAAGTTATATGTTTATAAAACATAAGTGTGTGATATTTTTTTAGCTTCACAGTCAGAGTAGGCAGAGGGAATCTGGAGATCTATTATTAAGATACTCTGATTATATTAAGACACTGAATGGCGGAACTCAACGTCGCGCAAGTGAGAAACGATGTGTCTTAACACAAGGTTCCCTCTGTCTACCCTACTGTGTGCGAGATGAAGCTGATACAATTTCGATATTACTAATAATTCTACGTTATGTATTTAATTTATCGAACGTTCGATAATTTTTGCAACACTCATGTCGAAATTATAAAATAAGTATGGCACAATCGTTTTAATTAATTATATTTTAATTACAAATGTTATACATTTTTTTTTGGGACACTTATAAATTATATAAAAAAACTATTTTTAGTATAGTAGTAATTTATCTTTCTTTTTAAATCGCATTCATCAGGTTGATTAATAACTATATAACTATATAATAAAGTATTACAAAGTGAAATTGACCCACAATTATTGAATCATCACTATACTTGGTTGTTATACATACTTTAGGTGACAGTACAATAATATGATATCACTGATCTGGTCTGATGATGGAGCACGAACCTGGATATTGGAACAGAATAGAACGGAACTGGTTACTACTGAGCCACTTGTGCTTAGGCTCATATAAGTTAAAGCTCCGAGCACGTGCTGGAGCACTTGTAGCATTTGGTGTAGAAAAAAAATAAGTTAATTTGTGTAATTAAAATAAAATATAAAAACCTACAAAATGTGTGAAGATGTGCCATTTATAAGTTCTACGTGTATGAATAGCATTCGCTGTTGATCCTCCGAATCGAACTTAGTATTACAGTGAAAGTATACTGTTCCACTTTCTCGCTTCATTAACTTTATTATATAAAAAAATGTTTTTATTAAACGTTACGTCTTAAGTAGAGTTTTTAAAATTTATAATATGACGCTGTATTTTGAATTTAGAAGGTTAAGTAGAGAGAAATACTCTGTTCTTCAGGTACCGTTCAATTTTCGAGACTTTGCATGTTGAGTGGCGGAACTAAACATCACGCTTTGTCTTGATACGAACCTACAACCGTCGCGTTTACAGTCATATGTTGTGCCGTTACCCCACGGCAGCCTCAACTCGTTTTTATGCCGATAGAAAAAAAAAAAAAAAAACATTTTTTTAAATCTTTATATAATACTTTTGGTCCATACATATTAATGTGTCTATATTGCTATTCCAGATGCACAGCAACGAGCCCCCACCCGCGACTGGTACGGGGCTGCTGCTCCAGCTCGGCAGGCTGGTGGTGCGCGCGCGCAGCTCCAGCCCCTCGCCGCGGCGGTGTGTGCAGTCTACTAGCGGTGTGCAGGTATAACGGGGCCTTGTGAACTGATTTTGAGAAATGACACATCGATGATTTTTTCTTGTTGGTGACGATGATGATGCGAGATGATATCAGTGTTGCTGGATATGATAATTTAGTTTATGCAGTCGGGATTTGTGTTTTGTTTATTTTTAATTCCTTGATTGATTCAGATTGGTGGTGTATGTTCCAGGTGAACACCCAACCCAAGTCAGATTCGGAGGAGCCCAAACCTGGCATCGAAGCCCAACTGAACAGCCACGTGCACGCGCTATGGAATGAACAGATACCGATTTGCATTGAGGTATCTTGATTTTTTTAGTATGTACATACATATGTAATGTAATTTTTTGTGCTATAGTGATCCGTCACTATGTAAACATAATATAAATAAATATTTCGTTTAAATTTAGTGTAAAAGCAGACAAAGAAGGCCAGGAGTTATCATGAAAGTTGTGGATTCGAGTTCCACAAGGAGAATAAAATGTTTGATATTTTATTTTTTTCATTCTTTTTATAAGATAAAACGTCCGCGATGAGTCACTCAAATATGCATTGCCTCGAAATTTCGACAAAAGTGGAGAGCAGAAATGTCTTAATGGGAACGGAGTACCTTGACACTAGATAACCAGGTTTCCTACCCTATCCTAGCCAACACTGCTATGTTTGGGATACAGCAAAGAAGATATAAAATACATTTCGAAAATTTGACAGATGGTATTTGTACATATATTCAAGTTTAGCTTAATGGAATTAATGACCATTTAATGAAAATGTAACAATCTGAGAAATTATTTGGACTATCCAATACAAAAAGACTTTTTCAATTCACACCAGTACATCGTATTCAACTTAAAAAACTTTAAAAAAACAGATTCACTGTTTCAGTCAGTATAGGTTCTCATCGTATATTACAGGTCCTGCTAGCCCCAGACTGTCAGGAATGTTACGCGTCTCTCAGCCGCATGGAGGAGGAGGCGATGTACGACAAGCTGTACACGCAACAGAGGGCTCTGCTCTTGGAGAGGTGGACTATGCGGACTATTACCAACAAGTTAGTATTGGAAATTGAGCAGTGGCACAAGAGTGTGACTGTAAACATGATGGTTGTGTGTTAAATATTCAGTGCCAGTGAATGGCATATTTTATATTATAATGTGTTTGATCTGGTAACAAGACAAAGCGCGGCGTTAAGTTTCGCTAGCAGAACCTTTTCTGCTAAAAGGGTAAAGGGAATCTCAACACTAGGTTCCCTCTGCTACACTCCTAAATGCGGGAAACAGCGTGAAGTTGAATAAAAAAACTTTTTAATCAATTTGTCTATTAATCACAAGCACTTTTGAAGTGTCATTTAACGTAAAAAATTTAGCATTGCTGGTACGAGAACGAGCTGTACGAAACTACCGCCGGTGATTAAGGCAATTCTGGATAATATATTTTTTTTGTATGGAGTTATTCTTAAAAATTAGTATTAATACACCACAGAATTTGCAGTTGCATATTGTAAAAACGTATTTCTTAATTGTCTAAATAGTTTCTTTTCCTCTTTGTGTGATACTTTAAGAAATATTTAAAAAAAGATAAACCTATAGTCGTTTAATTTTAAATTTTCAGAAACCACGATCCCCCAGCAGCGATCACGTCGCACTGGCTGCTCAACGCGGTACGTTCACAGCTCCACTTCTCTCAGCTCTCAGCTTGGAAAGCGACCATTAACAAGGCCGAATGGGATAAACCAGCGGAGAGACGGTAAGAAGAGAAAAATTGTGCATTCGTTTTATTTTTTTTGCATGAATGATTATATTTAAATTATAGTACGGTCTAGGAGTCGTGGCCTCCCTTAGTTAGCTGTAGATGGCGAAGGTAATTTGATTTTGGGTTTTTTTCTATTATTTGATTATTTTCTATCCGAGCGCGAGTGTAAAATGTGCAAAGCAAGCAAGCAATTTCATTAAGCCTAACGTAGGCGGCCACGACACATTGACCGTACTTTATCTCATTTTCCCCATTTTTGTTTTTTACACACTACATCCTCTAATTTCTGTTAATTTTGAATACCGAACTCAATGCCGTACGTTGTCTGAGCAAATCGGGAAAATTAATATATTTATGTATAAATGTTGGAATTAAACTCGCTACCACGGTTCATCAGTGTGTTTCTGAATATATGTATAAAAAGACAACTAAACTTATGTATTAATTAAAAAAATGTATACAAAACAAAACAATTCAAGTCGATTTTTAACTACACAGTGTTATACTGTGTGACTGATTTTTTAAAGTTATTACTGTGATTCATTAATAACTTGTGATAACAATCAATATATCTTTTATTTCCAGGAGAAAACTGAGCCGGGAAACATGCAACTACAAAAAAATAGAAGCCAACTGCGACGAGACAGATCTAGATGAACGCAAGCTGAACATAGTCTACTCCATCAAAATACCAGGCGAGAGTTACAAAATAGCGGACTTCACCAGACAACCAAATGACCACAAGTTCCCGATAACTGACATAGGAAACAATGTCTACCTGAAACTAGTTCTGGAAAGTCTGCCTAGGATAGATGAAGTGCCTATAGTCAAATGTACCTGTCCAAAACGTCGAGCCAGCAAGGAAGTTCCGACGAACGTTCACGACGAACTGGTCGGCAAACTGAATGATCTCACACTCGGACCACGGAATAATAAATATACCGACGCAAATTTGAACCTAGGACCGAGCAAACGACTCTCTATAATAAACCCCGGCATCGAATACAGCTTAGACACGGACAAAAAGATATTAGACGACAGAATGCTAACACCATGTAGCGAAAATGGTAAACACAAGTGCAGTTGCGACGATGAATCCGACGACAGGACACACAAAAACGACGAAACCAAAAAGTTAGACGAAAGGCGGTTGAAAGAAATAGCGAAATATAAGCGAAGGATTAGAAAAGAGAGTAAACTGAAGAAACTATGCGACAGTACTTCGTCGGAGGGGGAGGGATCTAAGACGAAAGAGACACACACGTCTATACCAATATTACAAGCGGCGAGATTCGATAGATTAAGAGCAATAGGGTGTTTTAGAAACCAAACGTATTTAACTCTACCCGCTACTAGAATAGAAAGTCGTTCGCCTTTCGTCGAAACCATGAGCATACCACCGACAGAATTCCGACGAACCAACACAGTTGGAACACAAACCGACGAATTGTGTCAATGTGGCAGCACATTACAAGTTGTTTGCACAGTTTGCCCAAGAATGGTCAGATCGAAAGCAAATTACAACTTAGCATCATTAGAAAATGGCGCCCGAAGAAAAAGAGAAGACGATACGTTAAAGCATAAATGTGATAATAGAAATAACACACAGTGTGATATATATTTAGATAGTAGTGATAAGTGTGATATCATCAAACGGCCCAAACTGAGACGTTTCCCTATCACTGATAAAATCGAAAAGGTGATAAGTGATAGGCAAAGTAGTGATATAGCGGAATTGCATTTACGCGACGATGATACAGTGTTCTCCGGTTCAAAGGTTGGACCGGTCCAAAAAAGGCAGAAAACATATTCTATCAATGAGGATTATGTTTTATATGAAAAATGTGACTATGGTACGATTGATAAGTATGAGGTGGAGTCGCCTAAGGAGGAACAGAACGGTTTCCATTATCCTGAAGCTGTCAAGGGTCAGGATAATCAGGTACCGTCTCCGAGTGAGATGGATAGGTTCAGGTGGAGGTTCGACTCGGCTACCTCCATGGTGTTTCATAATAAGACAGGACTGCCGTTGACGTCGAGCCCTGCGCCGTTGCGACGAGGAAACAATTGTTTTGATTTTGACGATTCCATCAATGGCGTTTCTGGGATTAAGAGGTGAGGACAAATAGTTTTATATTAATATTTTTATAGCTTCACGATTTATTCTGCACGTATCCTGGGAAGCTAGTGTTAGGACACTGCGTTCCCCACTTCTTTCTGACTTTTGGAGGCATTATACGCTGAGTGGAAGAATTCAACGCCGGACTTCGCCTCCTTACCAGAGCGAAGACATTTCATTCGCCTGAGTGGATATCCAATCTACGGCCTCAATAGTTGCTCTCAATAGTTCTTTCAGATATTTTTTAAAAATAAAATTTAAATTATCATTTAATCGTAAATTCAAATGACATTTTTATATTTGTTTGCTCTGATTACACAGCTGTATGTTGTCATCAACCTACGTCGAAATTCTTATACGCTTGTTACACTCTATTTATGTTGTTAACATGTCTGTAGCATGATTTTTGCCAATTTTTAATACTCCAAATATAGCTGCTTAAAATTATCATTTGTCAGAAGAGAATGGAATTGGCATTAAATATTTTTTTACATTTTTAACGTGTTAATCCACATTTAGGAAAGGTATTTAGAAAACGTATAAAAAATTATACTATAGATTCTACAGGTATATTTTTTGTTTTTTAAGTATGCAATAATGCCTACTCTGCTATGTGCAGGATACAGCGTGAAGCTAAAAAATAGAAAAACAAATATGGAATAACACTTTAAAAATATTATAAGACTATAAGAATATGTTATAAGTTCCGTTTCAATCGCAGCGCCCTGTTCCACCCGATCTCTCCGCCGCCCACGCCGCCGTCCCCCGCCGCGCGCCCCGCGCCGCCCGCCGCGCCGCCGCGCGCGCGCCGCGCCCGCGTGCGCATGGCGCCCAGCTCCGGACTGCTTGGTGAGTCATTATTCATCTCGGCAGAGGGAAAGTAGTGTCTTTTAAACTAATGGATATAATGTTAAGACACTTTGTTCCCCACGCGCCTCCCAATTTTCAAGACATTGTATGTAGAGTTGTGGAACTAGTAGCTGGTTTTTATGTTATCAAAATGAGCAAATAAAACGTCAGGTTACAGAAAACTTTATTCACTCAAAAACTCAAAACAATGTTCGCTTATATTGAGCTTAAATACTAATATATATCTATTTAAAGTTATCTTAATTAAACAATTTCCAGTGGTCGAATGTAACAAATTATTAGATATTGTTTTAAAAATAAATAAATAAATAAATATTAAACAAGGAGTATACATATAATTTGAGATTTTTCTTAAATTCTTTAACTGTTGTACACGTCTTTATACTATTTGGCAAGTTATTAAATAGTTGAACACCCTCATACACAACATTATTACCTCCGTAGCAGGTAGCCCTTGGCTTTTTTGCTTGAATCTTGCATAACTTTTTATGGAAACGGCAACTTTATACAATTCTACATCTAGAAGTTAAAATCGTTGTGTAATTTCTATTTTCAGTGAAATACCGGTCAAATTACTATATCATTTTACTCTAATACTCTACTATTTCAACTGTCTAACTAGCAGTTTTCGTGGGATACAGCCTGGTGATAGACGGACAGATAGACAGACGGCTAAGTCTTAGTAATAGGGTCCTGGTGGGTTGTGGACAAAACTGCGGAAAAATTGTAAAATATCTAAAGAAAACAAACTAAATAGCCTTTCTTTCCCCCACAGGTAGTTTCGAAGAATCAGCCCTCAAGGGACGTCTGGAGCCCGTTGCAACGGTACACGGGTTTAGTGCCGAGTTGGGGGCATCCGGTGCATTCTGTCCACCACACCGCCGTCTACCCGTTACCGCCTTCTTTTATGCACCCGGTGGTAGTAATGCACCTTATATGGTAAGTTGAATAATACATATATGACTATACAGATATGAACTACCTAGTATGACTAACATTATATTTCTTTTTGAAGTGATTTTTTTTTTAAATCTAATAAATTTGGTACGATTTTTTATTCTGTAATATATTTTTAAATTTTTTATACGATGACGTTGGATAGATCATTAGCACAGTCCAGTCTCTGCTTGTTAGCTATTTAAAGTCTCAAGTCTGTTAAATACTGGTAAAGATGAATTATTGGTTTCGATGGATAAATATGCTCCTGACATATTAGCACTTAATGAAACCTGGCTCAGGCCGGAGGAGGAAAGGTTTTCCCTTACCATGCCCGGCTTCAAGTTTTTGCACATTCCTCGCGTAGGACGAAGGGGTGGGGGAGTTGGTTTTTATGTGCGTGACAGCGTATATGTGCGAAAAAGAACTCATCCGCAGTCTCAACTGGAACAAATGTGGCTTGAAGTCAAACTACCGGGTATGAGTTGTATTATAATTGGTACTGCGTATAGACCGGAGCATGTTTCGATTGATGTAGCTATTGAATCAATAAGTGAGTCTTTCAATATGTTTAGAAGATATAAACACATGTTTTTATTGACTGACTTCAATATTAATATATTAGACTCTTCGTGCAATAAAGTAACCAGTTTTATGGACGTTTTAAGACAATATGACTTAACACAATTGGTTAAGAACGCGACCCGTATTACAGACAACACAGTTTCTTTGTTAGATCTAGTCATTACAGATTTCCCTGAACTTTGCAATGAAGTAAAGATTCACCACAATCCTGTCTTGAGTGATCATGCGATGGTCCTGGTTGACTGTTCACTCAACAAGCCTCCAAAAACATCTAGATATATTCACCAAAGAGACCTAGTACGAATTAACAACGATATATTTTTCAACGATTTAAGCTCCATGTCTTGGATAAACGTATTTACACAAGAATCTATTGATGATAAGTTTTGCTCGTTTATTAATCTTATAACCTTTTTATTCGAAAAACATGCACCAGTAAAGAAAATAAAAATATTACACCAAAGTTCTCCCTGGTTAACTAACACTATTAAACTAATGATGACTCTCAGAGATTCAGCACTATTTCGAGCCAGAAAATCTGGTTCTAAGGTGTACTTAGATTACTATAAAAATCTTAAAAATTATGTTAATGGAGCAATACATCGAGAAAAGAAAGCTTTTTTTACCTTCTACGTTAATTCAAATGTGTCAAATTCTGCAAAAATGTGGTTATATCTTAAAAGATCTGTATCGTCAATTGATAATGGTGTATATAATATTCCTCAACACATAAATAACGCTGATGAAATCAACGATTTCTTTTTGAATATTCCGGGCAATTCAAATTGCGATAAGGCTTCATTGGATTTCTTCATGGTAAATAAATTCTCCGACAGTCGGCTTACGTTGGAACCTTGCTCAGAAACGGAAATAAAACAAATTATTATGAACATCAAAACTAATGCATGTGGACACCACTCAATTAATATTAAAATGTTGCAAATGACCCTTCCATCTACTTTACCAATAATTACTGCCTTAATTAATGAATGTATAAAAACAAGTAATTTTCCAGAAATATGTAAGGTAGCAAAAGTAAAGCCTATCCCTAAAGTGAACGCAGTTCAAGAATACAAAAATTTAAGACCTATTAGTATTTTACCTGTAATGTCAAAGGTCATAGAAAGAGTTGTTTATTCCCAGTTAATTAAATACTTTGAAAATGAAAATCTCTTACTAAGTGTGCAGTCAGGTTTTCGCAGCGGACATAGTACCTGTACGGCATTGGCAAATGTTACTGACGACATTGTGTCGGCTTCGGACGAGGGTTATGGGACAATGTTGGTGTTGCTTGACTTTTCAAGAGCATTCGACTGTATTAATATTGAACTTTTACTTGGGAAAATGTCGTATTATGGAGTGACCCAGTCGGCATGTCAACTCATTTTTAACAGGGAGAAAACAGTTTGTGGAGGTACAAAACATTGATGTTTCCATTGTAAAATCCCAAATAAAGACAATATGTAGAGGTAGCCCGCAGGGGTCCATATTGAGTCCTATATTGTTTATTATTTATACGGCTGATCTAGCTATAAAACTTAAACATTGCAAAATTCATTGTTATGCAGACGATACGCAGATATATTATTCATTTAAACCTGAAAATATCCGATATGCAGAAAGAGTAATGAATGAAGATCTAGAGATTATCCAAACATGGGCTACAGAAAATTCGCTTATTTTAAATCCTGTGAAATCTAAATTTATTGTACTAGGTACCAAACAGCAATGTAACAAGATCAGTAACATGCAACCAGATCTTCGAATTTCCGGTCAAATTACTGAAAGGGTTGAAATTGCGCGTAATTTGGGACTTTTAATAGATAATGAACTACGATACACTGAACATGTGAACGCAACCATTAAAAATGTTTCTATCGCTTAAAAGTATTATATGGACTGCGGCAGTACTTGTCGGAGAAGGTAAGAGTCACCTTGGTTGAAGCCCTGATACTAAGCAATTTAGCTTACTGTGACACTGTTTACGGGCCGCGCTTGTACAAGAAAACTGAATGCGCCATCCAGCGAGTACAGAACGCGTGTGCACGTTTCTGTTTCGATATCCCGAGGTATAGTCACGTCTCTCCGTACTTACTTGACAAGTCTATTTTGAGAATGAAGGAAAGAAGAACTCTCCACTTGTCATGTCTTGTTTGGAAAGTTGTTCGCACGAGGAGACCGGAATATTTGTACAAGAAGTTGTTATGGATGTCAGAAACACATGAAAAACATACTCGAAGTACTAACATGTTACAACTTGCAATCCCAAAACACAAGACTGAGGGTTTTAAAGGAACTTTTAAATTCGCGGCATCGAAGGTGTGGAATGATCTGCCTCCACCATTGCGAGTGACCACCTGCTCATTTATGATTTTTAAAAGAAAATTAAAAAAAACATATATTAAATTTCCATAAACATAAAAATTAAGCCGTGTTTTTGAAATATTTATTAGTTGTTTATTTATTTAATACATGTGATTGTTTACTTATTTATTGTTTATCTTTATTTATATTATTTTTTTTTTATTTTTATTTTTTGTTCACCAAATTTGAATTTGGTAATCAGGCAATGTCTACTCTCTGAAAAATATATACATTCGTTTTTGTTTCCGCTTGAATGTTATTTTTATTATTATTATTATTTCTCTTTATTATTAGTTTTTTATAACAAATTGTCATAATGAGTTTCGCATCCCTCTCCTGTACACATTTATTTTTATTTAAGAATTGTGAATTAGGATGAGGCTGAAAAACAGCGCTGTAGACAACACGTCTTACAGCATTCGCTGAGCCTCACTCCTTTTACCGTTTTGTTTTTTTTTTCTTACTTTTTTTTTTAATTTTTGTATTTGTTTTATTTTACTTTTATTATTTTTTAGCTTATTATTTTAATTGTATTAGTAGTCATAAAACGGTAATAAACTTTTTTTTAATTTGAATTTGAATTTGAAAAACCGTTCAGAACCTCTTGGAAACGAAGAGGCGCGCTGTCAAATCCCGCTACAATTCAATTTTTATGTTTTCTAAGAAAATATTTTTCTTTATATTTGTTAAAAATAGTGTATTCTCCAAAAACGACTTGGTACTTTTCTAGATCATTTAGATAACGAAAGTCGGTTCGCAGGGCCACATCAACCTGGGCCCGGGCGGGTACCGCGTGGCGTCGTCGGGCACGGTGCAGGTGTCGCTGTTCAACCCGCACGGCACGCTGGTGAAGATGTTCGTGGTGCTGTACGACCTGCGGGGCATGCCGCCGCTGGCGCGCACCTTCCTGCGCCAGCGCACGCTGTACATGCCGGCCGGCGCCGCGCCGCCGCCGCCCACCACGCGCCACAAGTGGCTGCGCTACCTCATACATCTCAGGTCATTTTGCCATATTCATCTTATAAGTCAAGTCTTATATCTAAATAGTCATATAAATCTAATGTCTAAATGGTCATATAAGTCTAGTCTAATGTCTAAATAATCATATGCATATGACTATTCTTAAAATTTTTAAAGTGTTATTCCACACTTAGAAAAAAAAATTCTTTAGAAAACCACCAAAAAATATTTGTTTTAAAACCAACCAGACCTGACAAACCTGGTCTGTTTAAGGGAGACGTGGGTTCGAGTCTCGCTACGTTCAAATTTCTGTACGTTTTCTAAAGAAGTATGCATATGACTATTTCTAAATAATCCCAAAAAGGTGTGGGCCCTCTGGCCTCTGTATTGAATGATATAAAAAAACGTGAATTATACAGTTAAATAGACCTGTGTACATCTCATTTATATGTGTACATACTATAAGTATATTTGTAACAATTAAAATTTGTGACAAATATTTTTTTTTAAACAACTGTTTAATTGTCAAGTACATATATATTTTAAGAGGTCGTAGTGGCGCAGGGCAAAAGCGTGCGACTGTAAACATAACGAGTTGTGGACTCGATTCCCACTCGAGGAAATGAAATGAAATTTCAATTTAATATTTCATTTTTCTTACTCTGATAACGAAAAACAGCGCGGCGTTGAGTTCTTTAGAATTGGGTGGAAAGTCAGGAACAGAAGTGTCTTAATGGAAATAGAATGTCATAACACCAGGTTCCTAGGTTCCCTCTGTCTAATCTACCATGTGCGTGATACATTGTTAAGCTAAAAAATATATAAAAAAAATATTTTTAATTGATTAATTTTATTATTTCAGATTCATGACATCAAAGTCAGGAAAACTATATTTACACACCGATATTCGTATATTAGTGTCCAGAAAAGCTGACGTGGACACGGCTACAGCACATTCCTCACTATTTAAACCGATCCCTATAAAAAATCAAGAAACGGAGAAACCAGAGAAACCGGACAAATCAGGGAAACCAGAGAAAGAAAGAAACCCACCGAACCGCGTTTTCGGTGGTTGCAGCGACTTCGAAACCCGTGAAATAGGTTATGAGAACCAAAACGGTGTGTCGTATGAACTGAGGAGTTTTACATACGCCCCAGAGAACCCTAAATATTCGCCTCGTTAGGCAGTTTGATGATGTTTTTCGTGTTTAATTGTATGTATTATGAAAGATTATATTTTCGGTTTTATATATTTGTGTGTTTTTTTTCCTTTTGCCCCTAGAATTAAGTTGTAATTAAATTAAATAGAATTGGAATGGTTGTGTACTCAATTTTCATTTAAAAATCCGATCTACATATATAAACATTTTGGAAATGTTAAATTTGCACATAGTTTAAATTAAATAGAGAAGGTCACTATCTCTTGATTACAAATAAATTAGGAAAATCCGAAAACATATAATATTTACCATTTACTTCTAATATTTTTGTTATCATCCACATTATGCAAATAAGTATGTTTAATAATTTCATAATAAAAAGCGATCTAAAATTAAGGAAACTGAGATGAATACGGACTTTGGCGACAACATGCTATAATTATTTAGAAACTAACTTTCACTTGCGGCTTTTTAAAATGGAAATAATTAAGAATCGTGTGTGACACATAATACAACCAGCGTGCCGGAAGTAACTGATCTCCGGTACAAAAGGTCACATCGAGGCGATTAACGTGACGTATTATAGCCTATACAGGTTACATGCCCTGTATTGGGGTACCCTACCCTATATTGGGGTACCCTACCCTACTTTGGGGTAAGGGGCCTGTGATGGGGCAAGACCATACTGATCAAATTGACGGCTTACTAGGTTCTTTTTCATGTTAGAGTAACCTGAACGCGACGTCTTTCATGCCGACTTGGCAACCAATGGTGGCCACAAACTTCGATAAGTTAGACCAGACCACTCCACTCATAAACGAAACAATGTGATTAGGTGAAAAAAAAATTGGAATACTTACAAAAATTGAACTACAGACTATTATATAAAATGCAAGAGTTAATTTGAATTAAGTAGTGTAATTAAGAACTCAAAAAAAAAATATGTTATTAAAAAATATTTTGTCAACAAGTATCAAAAGCAAAAATAGTTGTGCTTACATGTACTTACTAAACAATAATATAAGGTAAACTGATTTTTTTTTTGTTAGACTGTTCTACATCATTGAAAATTCGCCCGGCATTACTCCAACGTACCTTATAATAGCCTTACTGGATAAATGGAATATTTTAAACAAAAAATATTTTTTACTATTTAAGTAATCCATTTGTTCCAAAGATTAGCGCGTTCAACCAAACAAGCTCTTTTATTTGATGATATTAGTATACATTATTTAAAGTGTTAAACATAATATTAACATCATATGTTAAACTAAAAATCTTTATTTGTTACAATTACAGGAGTAATAAATACAGTACGGACCATAAATCTCTCTGAAATTAGCAAAAGTTGAGGCAAAATGGGGAAAGGAGGAGTCTTAATGGGAACGAAATGTCTTAATATTAGGCTCCTAGGTGCCCTCTACCTACCCTTATATGTACCGGATACAGTGTGAAGCTAACAAAATCTCATTATTATAGAACAGTGGTTCCCAACCAGTGGTCCGCGGACCACCAGTGGTCCGCAGAGGCCTAAATATGGTCCGCGAACGATATATTGCGAATCGAATCCACAACCGTCGCGTATACAGTCACACGATTGTGACACTGACTGACTGACTTGTACCTACATAGTGGTCCCTGCTACCAAGAATGATAAAAAAGTGGTCCTTGATCAAGAAAAGGTTGGGAACCCCTGTTATAGAACAAGCAAAACAATATGGAAATTAAGGATTTTAGTAAAGATATTCAATAATTTCTTGAAAATTATTTTTAAAAAAAGTGCAAGTGTGTAAAATTCACTGATATTTAACGAATAAAAGGTGGCAGGAAAAAGTATATACAGGGTGGAAGTGTAAGCACCACATTAAATGAAACCACAGTTTTAACTACTCTATAAGAGCCTAATATAAATCAGACAAAAATAAATTTACAAAAATAAAAAAGTTATTTTTTCAAACAAAATAAATAGTAAAATTGTCATTTTAAAATAAAACGCCATTTGTAAAGACGACGCACGCACACATAAACCTATCAAAGGAACACCGCCGCACACGGCTCATTCCGAAATCGAGTCGTAGGTATTGGCGATAAAGTTCAAAGTTGTTTAACCTTTAGTAGTATTTGTGTAGTAGTAAGTGTTTATGTTATTGGGATCTATACGTAATCGCGTCACACGAAATACAGGTATGGATAAAAATCGTGAAATGAAAAAAAAACCCTACGTCCAAACTGTTGATGCATCTTGATTAATTTCTTTAGGTATAGGTTTGAAATATTTTAACCTATATGCTGTTTCCGTAAATGGAGCGCTGCCTCTTCCACCCTGTATAGTAAATGTTTTCGTCACTGTTTATTCATGATACAAGTCATGAAATGAAGATTAATTCTGCGTCTGATATAATCAGCAAACAAATCAAAGTTCCATCCAGTTTTTCCGAATGGAAAAACATAGTTATAATGGCATGATCTATAATACCCCTTGTATAATAAAAAAAAAACTAAATTATTAACAATACATTGTACCTATAGAAAAAATCTGATGTATATGATTTTGTGATTTTGTATATTTTATGTAGATAAATCGCTTGTCTTCAAAAAAGTTATAATTTAAATTATTTATCAGAATCATATAATATGCACATGTATACCTAATCGTTTCCTTCTTATATTTAATAAAATTAATATTTTCCGAACGTAGGATTAAAGTTAAAAAAAAGATAATTAATTATTAAAACATTTATTTCAAACACACAGACACAAATAAATAAAACACATACACATACACTATACCACTTATTAAATAAATAAATTAAAAATGCATTTTAACTTATAAAATAAAAATAAATTAATTTATAAATTTTATTTTTATTTACATTGATTGATGCTGAATAAAAATGGCCTAATTCACAATTATAGTTAAAAAAATCTTGTTTGACTCAATTTTATTTATTTCTTTTCGTTATTTTAGATGAATATTCACAAAAAAGTAAACATATTTTGATAACAACAAAATATAAGATAAGTTAACGCCATTTTTATAACAACATTTTTTATTACAACTAGCTTGTATTTTGATTTGACTATAATAAATAATTATTCGCAGGATAATGTGGTATGTGAAAATTATCTTTGTATGTTTTCTTTATTTAACTTACAAAGAAATTAAGGAAACATTTATATGGCTAAATGTTATGTATATATTGTTTTGGAGACGACTCAACTGATTATAATGAAATTTTCATAAGAAATTTCAGGATTTTTCAAAGACTAACGAAAAGTTGGCAATTTATAATGTTTTAAACAATATTAAGTTATAGACTAACATATTTGTAAAATTTTATTTATTACTAACCCATGTTTATACTATAATTATGTATATTTTTTAATTTTATAGGTGAAGGCAATATTTTAACTGGACTACTTTTTGACATGCATTCTCCTATTGTGTAATATAGTCTCATTTTACCGTACAATCTCCGTCGTGTGTTCTCCATTCAACGTGACATTGGCGAAGTGATTAGTGCTCAACTGGCACACTCGAAGCGCCATAAATGAAGAACTGAACTGAGGGTTTATTTGAAACCAGTATTATAAATCATAAAAAAATCATATTATGGAAATTTCAAATTTACATAATAAAAAATACCTTTTGCTACAAATCCTGCTAGTTTGAATTCACTATACTTAAAAAATTGTATGAAAGTTTAATCATATAATTTTTTAAATCAATAATATAATGTTTCACATACAACATTGTTCTCCGGAAGTAAATACCTAAACTATATTAACTATGAGAGAGTTAAAAGCGGTCTTGTCGACACCTGCGCATTCCTTTCGTAAGCCCTGTATGGAGAATTGTTGATAGCTGGTTCTGCTTCGGGATCCTGTGACAAAAAATATATATTACTTACTAAAAGTCACATTTCAGAGTTAAATCTAAACAAGTATTATTCTATTTTTTTATTATAGAAGACACTGTCTTAACACTAGATTTGTTATCAATATATGTATATATAATCAGCTTCACGCTGTATCCCGCACACAGCAGGGTAAGCAGGGAGAACCTAATGTTAAGATACTTTCCGCTGAGTTCTGGAGGTACTGTGTATTGAGTGGCGCAACTCAACGCCGTGCTTTGCCTCGACACCAGAACCAAGAAATGAAAATATAAATGTAAATAAATCAACATAAATGTAAATAATTCACTTCCTCGAGTGGGGATCGAACTCGTAACCAGTCAATTTTACAATCACACTGTGAGGCACGTGCGCACCGACTGGCCTCCTATATAATACAATTGCATATGGACTTTCCGCCAATTTTAAATTCAATAAGTATTTAGTAGCGAAATTCAATCTTTGCTTTACTAGACCGGAGAAATTAAAAAATTAAAACATTCTTAAGATTTAGGATCGAACCTACAGCCATCGTGTACAGTTAAAGATAGTCCCACTTGTATGTAAATATATCTATAGATATTAATTTAAATAGAAAACAGAGCTACACATACAACCAGAACAGATATGCCGAATAGTGAACAAACAAGTGCAAAGTGTTTTTTAAAGCAATTAGTTTTATAGTATCAGAGAAATTCTTATTAGCAGAGAGACACCGGACGTATGAATAAAAAGTGTGGAACCCGCGACGCATTCCATAGCCCTATAATATAAATACCAATGTATACTAAAAATGTTAGTAGTATTTTTTTTGTACTAGTTAGTAGGTTTCTACTAGTTGTTAGGTTAAATAAAGTGTTTTAAGACTCCTCTCTGCAATGTGGTCGTCTCACTTAAATAGCGGAGAGATCTTTTACCTCAGGCTCCATACTCCTGGACCAGGGGCCCCAGCCAGGGGATTCATCTTCATGCTCGTAGTGGTGTTGGTGCTGAGCGTGTTCATAGTAAATAACCTGAGACAATGTTGGTAATAACAATTAAATTTATTTAATTACTAGCAGCCCTATGCGAGTTCGCCGCTGTTTTCCTCCGGTCTCGTGGGAATTCAAACAGTCTTTATATTAGACAGACAGACAAAAACGTTAAAATTGTTTTTATACGTTTTTAAATAAGTATTTTTCTTTCCTAAGTGTGGAATAACACTTTAAAATTGTAAAAAACGTTAAAATCGTTTGTTTGTGTTTTTGTATCGCGGAAAAAACTTGAGAAAACATAGTTATGGATATATTTCAATTTTATTTCAATGTTTAGATATATAAATTCGTTTTGGATGTAATTAATCAGGTTTTGGATTTGAATTCAAATTATTAGTTCAAAGTTTGACGCTAAAGTACAAAATATCTCATGATATTTTGATGATGATTTTGATAATTGAACACTAGGTACCCGTACACTGTATCCCGCAGCAGGGTAGGCAGAGGGAACCTAGTGGTAAGACACTCCATTCCCCACTTTCTGCTGAATTCTGGAGGCATTGCGTGTTGAGTGGCAGAACTTAACGCCGCGCTTAACCTCGACATCAGAGCAAAGAAACGGAAATATAAATTTAAGTAAATATTTCATCTACTCGAGTGGGGATCGAACCTGGCCTCAATTTTTTTTTATTTTAGGTACCCATACATTGCTTTCCATACAATTCCCTATTTGTTCATTTTTTTGTCAGTTTAAAACGAAACGACAAAAGGTGTTAAAATTACTTTTCGATACATTACATGTCGGGTGGTAGAATTCAACGCCACAAGTTGCATACCAGAACGGAGAAATGAAAATAATTTAAATACAGTCTCACACCCGAGTGGGGATCGAACTCACTACTGTACTATTGAACCAGGATAGCTTATTTGTTCATAATAGTAGGTTTAAATATATAAAAGACACTAAGCCACTGTGGGCGCATTGAAACCCGGTCGGAGGTCACTTTCACTGTCCTTAATACTCGACTGGTTCACGATCATCAATTATGCAGTAGTTTGTATTCAATAACCGATTTTAAAAAAGAGTGGTGTCTTGAGAATTTCTCTTTTGATAGTTTATTTTTTAGCTTCACGCTTTATCCTGCAAATGGGTAGGTAAGATGAACCTAATGTAAAGACACTCCGTTCCCCACTCGGTCTTGTTACCAAATAGAGGAAACGAGTATAACTAATTTCCAGGAGTATAGTGATCCCCAATCAGAGAACCGCTATTCCTCGTCGTAATGTTTAGATGAGTGATACTCTGAGATGTGTACCTGATATAAAAATTAAGCTAGAAATTATTTAGTTTCACGCTGTATCTGCACATAGCGGAGTAGGCAGAAGAAACCTAGCATCCAGCCGAAGGGAAGTGTTAAGACACTATAGTGTCCATAGCACACACAAATAATTCATTGCTCTGCGAATCGAACCCATAACCGTCGCGTACAGTCACATTTAATTTTTACAGATTTAAAAAAATATATATACACAAATAAAAAAAAAACACGTAATCCTACCTCTACGTAATCCTAAATGTACGGGAGAGCAAATATAATTTATATACAAAAATTGCTTTCAAGTGCCGTATGAACCTATACCCATAGCTTTACCACTCAGGCACTGTACCACTGCGCCACGACGGCCTCATGCAAATTATCCACGCTTTATAAGCAGGTGTGACGCGAGAGTATCGAGTTAACCTCGAAACATTAATTCCACGTTTAATAGTGTATATAGACATAATATACTTCCATTTATTATGTTTCAAGTATCTTGTAAGGTAGTTACAGATTCTAGTGAAGAGATTCTCTGTTGTCTGTTAAATTACATGAGAATTGAGTGGCGGAACTCAACGCCGCGTATTGTCTGTCAGTGGGGAATTGAAAATTATTCAATTGTTGTTTTTGTAGGTAATCCATGTATGAATATGAAAGGCAAGTAATTAAGGAACATAATTCAACCTAAGTGTTCGAGTTAAAGTTCAAGTCGGAATCGAACCCACAATTTTCTCGTTTACCGTTATCATATCATGTATGTGTTTTTTAAATCATACCTTTTAACGCATACCCTGCTGGTAGGCAATGAAATTAAAATATAAAATGTTTCATTCCTTCGATTTAGAAATGAACCCACACCCTCAGGCCACGTATGTTAACAATTTAAACAACAATGTAAACATTGTATGCAGTCCTTAGAATATTAATAGTAATATTTAATAACATGAACGTAAGCAAGTTATGTGGTTTAATGCGGTTTCGACCTACAACTACAAGACCGTAGCAGTAGAAGATTCGATTACGGAAAATTATAGTACAGACGCTATTGATCTAGATACTCATACATCGTCGGCTGTAATTCAATGCTGTTTAGTTACTAGGCAATAAGCTATCTTCAGACTTAACAAACATCTATACAAAATAAAGTATAGTAAAATTGTAACTGATCGTTGTCTGTACTTGGAGGATATGAGAGAATATAATTATTATTAGGCATTTATGAATATATTAGAACCCGTAATAATATTTTTTTATGTATTTTCTGTCTGTTAGTCTGTGTGTTTGTGCACGCTTATCTCAGAAACGGTTTATTCGACTTAAACGCATTTTTCACTATTGTATTTTGGAAAACTATCATTGATTTTTTTTGTTTGTTTCATTTCAACAGATTCATAAGTAAAAAGATTATCAGTATAAAGCATTTTGTTTGACTCAATCGCTGTTTTATTTAATTTTCTGAAACATTAGTTTTTAACCGATTTCCGTAAAGAAGACGTTGTTAATTCGACTGTATATTTTTTAATATTTGTTACCTGAGAACTTACGACTGGGTGAACCGATTTTTATGACTATTTTTTTATTTGAAAGCTGGTGCTTCCTGTGTGGTCCCATTTTGATCTGGTCCAATTCTGACAATTTTATCCATAAGAAAATTAGGTAAGTTTATAATTTACATCAGTGAGTTGGATCGAACCCACGACCTGTCCATTTTACAGTCTGTGCCCCTGCGCCACGACTGGTCACTACTTAGAATATAATGTGTCATATACAACAAATAGTTATTTCCGTTTGATAAAGACTAGTATCTAATAGAATTAAATCATAATATATCTTCAATAAAAAAAACTGAAAAGAAAGTTAACTTTTTAAAACCAACCCAGATTTTAACAGCGAAATGTATATATTAAGTATTTTCTAATAAAATGCCGTGTTATGTTTCTCATTAACACTGTTTAAGTGGAGCATCCGGTAGCAGAGCGGTGGACGTAGATTCTAATACAGAGTGAACAAATGAGGTGAAAGTGCATACTGATTTACGCCCAATATTAATAACCTATCTCCAACGTCAATCTCAGATTGCTTCATATATCTATCCTATCTAGAGATTGGATAGATATATGAAACAATCTAAGATTGACGTTGGAGGTAGGTTATTAATATTGGGCGTCCAGAAGAAAATTAAGCCATTTTATATATTTTATGTTTATAACCTTTCGCGTTGAGAGTCAAACTGTGTTCCTCAATTGTTATATATGTATTACCTTCTGTGGTTGTTGACTGTGCTTGTTCTTCAGCTCCACCCAGAATCTTGCTAAGTTGATGGCGAGACCGATGAGTGCTATTATAAAGAATTTCACCTGCAAAATTATAATTTTATTTCAGTTTTTGCTGTATATATGATTAAATTATTATTTTTTTTTTGTTTCAAGTATTCCGCATATAGCAGTTTATTGCGGAAGATGATTAGTGTCATGAAACTCCGTTCTCCACTTTCCGTACAAATTTTACATGTTGAATAGCGGAACTAAACGACGCTTTGTCTTTTTACCAAAGCAAAGAAATGTAAATAACTCATGCTACGAATTGGAATCGAACTCACAAACTTTGTTTGTTGGGAATGGCACTTAACGCTTTATGCTCTATAGGCACAGGTTCGAGCTCGTACTTTCAAATGTTTGTTTTAGCTTCACGATGTATGCCGCACATAGTAGGGTAGGCAGAAGGAACCTGGGAACCTGGTGCTAAGACATATCCGTTCATTGACGGAAGTTGATGTGATTGATTTTCTAAAATATAAATGAAAGTATCGTAATTTTTTTACTTCTGTTTATTACCTGTAATTTAAACGACAGTATTTGAAGCAACGTCCCAATTTTAGCTTTAAGCACCGCACCCAGTATGAGAAGTTTCAAGATGGCCTTCTTTTTCTTCTTCTTTTTACCTCTTTGTTCTAAATTATTAATATAATATTATTTAAAATTTTAAATAAAACATAAATGATATATAGAAAAATAATATAATAATGTAAATTGTAATAATGCAAATAAAAAAAATCTAAATTTCAGTAAAGTTAATAGAGTACATCGTAACAATTTAAGTCACAAGTTCGAGTTTCTTTTTTATAATTTCAAAAGTTTACACTTATAAAAACACACTGTATACAGAAAAAGACCAAATCTACTACTAAATGAATAAAATACTTAGAAAATACGTTAAACTACAACAAGAGTATTCTATTCTAAGAAATACTTGAATAACTAGTAAAGTATCATAACTAATTGTATAAATGTCGTGCAAATCTAATCTAAGCACTAAAATACGTGATTGCTAAAAAAATTTTGAAGTACCCTCTAAATTATTGATCACTTTGACCTTACTGACAGATTGACAATACTGACATTCTAATAATATATTTTTTTGTTCATGTATATGCTCCTCTTAGTGTCAAGACACTCTATTCTCCACTTTGTCCTCGATCTAGTCAAACAAGCTGCGGAGTTACATTCCGCAGTCCTCCGTTTAAATAGAGGATGAGTGTATAACGGAGTGTTTTAACTCACTTCTCTGCCTGCTCTTATAAAATAAAATGAAACAAGTGAGAAAACTAACTATAACTAACTCTTAAATAATATTGTGTCATGCAATACTGTGATACGCTCTACTGAATAAATGTTTTTATTACCAATCGACTGTGTTTATTTTCTATCCTGAAAAGTCACGAAGCTAACGCAACAAAGGCCTGTAATTAGCAATTATGATTGGAAAGTTGTATAATAATATGCAATCTCTTCTGAAAATTAGTAAAGAAACAACTTTTAAGTGATATTTATTATTAATTTCAGCTTTACTTGTATGTAGAGTTGGTTGTCTTGATAGAGCGGGGGAATTTAAATAATCAATTCTTCTGAGTAGGGATCGAACCCACGACTACTGTGTTTGAACTTTACAGTCATATGTAGTTCCACTGTGACACAATGTTGCAAACGACATTTTTCAAAACATTTATTTTTGACTTATAAGTATAAGGAGTCTCTATTCTACCTTCCTTCAAAGAACAGAATGAAAACTATCTAAAACAACATGCAACCGTCACCTTCAACAGAACTGCGATCTACGATTCCATTCTCGACATTTTCCTGCTCTATGACATGCTCAGCAACAGTATCTAGTGCCTTCTCTCCCACTTTCCATATATTGGAAATGAACCCGCGACCCTTTGTCATATTCCCAACGACCCAAGTCTGTAGTCTTCCAAACCCTCGACCTTTGTCGTCTTTAGTGGGGGCCATCATTACTGGTTGGAGTAACTGGATCTTTGGTGGTTTCTGCTTCTTGTTCTTCATTTTCTTCTTTTTGTCGGTAGAAGGTGAAATTGTTAGATCTATTCCGCCGCTGCTCTCTTGCTTTTTTCTTGATAATGCTCTGAAACAATAGATTTTTTTAAAAAGCGGAGAACGGAGGGCCTTGACACTAGATTACTGATTTTTTATAATATAAAAACACTAATTAAGGTAGTCATCGAGTCTATTTAAATACGTTAAAGTATGAACGAGAAGTTCGGACATTGAGTTCACGCACTCTGTCCAAAATTCTTTCCATCTAAATCCTATAGCCTTTCAATAAAAAAAATGTCGAAAAACTAAGTATAAGTAAGCATTGCTATTCCACAAGGAAAACGCAATATTTGTTCTGTACGCGTCAAATTCAACACCTGTTTAAGTAAATGTTTATTTTTCCAGTATGTGTCGCTCTCTAGTGGAGAAATCTGAGCAAATACTCGGTTTCTAATTAGGACGTATTTAGATACGGTGGACAAGATGAGGTCTTGACACGCAATGCCTTTAAAAATGGGTGCATAGTTGAGGACTGATGATGAATGATGAACCACTTAGGTGCTTGTTCTTTCCAGCCCAAGTGCGGCGTTGTGTTTCGCCACTTGATATGCAATGTTTTGAATTTAGGTGGAAAGTGTGTCGATAATAGATTCTGTCTTCCTCTTTTTCTCTATCTCTTTGAATTATAAGGGAAACGAGAGGTCAAAGTTTTTAGTTTAGTGTTTACTTCAAGTTTTATCCCTAACGAGATAGTTAAACAGGATAAAGGACCAAACACTACGGTTTAATTCTGTTTCCCGCATACAACAGTATAGGCAGCGGAAACCGTAGTGTTTAGACACTTCAGACACTCCCCAATTACCGTTCAATTTCTGAGACAGTATGTGCAGTATCAAAACTCAACGCTTCTATTACATATACATAAGTATAAAATACTTTACGATCAAGTCTAAAGCCAAGTTCTAGTAAGTTGACTTTAGACTTGATCGTACCTTATAAATTATTTAGAACAAATTTCGAATTACGTATGCCAAGTATGACGCACAAGAAGCGGAAATCAAACCTGCACTGTTCGCTTTCACTGAAGAATAACGACCGTCACATACAAATTAATCCTATAGAAATTTATTTACTTACATCATGGGACAGTGACTTTAAACGAGATTGTTGTTGATTCGATTCCCATTCGATAAATTGCTTATATTTGTGATATTTTCGTGTCTATCTTTTTTTTATCTTCACGCTCTACCCCGCATATAGAAAGATAGATAGATAAAAGCTAGTGTTAAGACACTTTCCAACTAAAATCGAAAAAAAAAACAGTCGATCAAAAAAAATACCAATGAAGGGCCGCGTGGGAGTCGGAATCGCCCACCAAGAGTCGGAACTTTTTTATACAGATATTAATTTCATAATTGTAGGTCAGCGATTAGTATATTTTTTTTCTAACAGAATACTTTACAACTTACGCCTATCATAAGATATATTTCCTGTATCAGATTGAGCAGTAAGTGTCAATTTAGTTCAATTTTTGGCCGTTTTGGTGCAGCGGCAAAGGATTGACTGTAACGCGATGGTTGTAGACTCCATTTCCATTCGGATGTGTGAATTATTTTCATTTTCTCGCACTGGTAACACGTCAAAGCACGGCGTTGAGTTTCGTCATTCAACGCTCAATGTTTTGAACATAGGGCGGTGCGTGGAGATCGCTATGTATAACACTAGGTTCCCTCTGCTTACCCATATATAACGGGATACGGCGTGAAACTACAAAAAAAGGAGTAAATTTTGTTTTATCATCATCGTCATCGTGACAAACGTCATACAACTAAAGTTAGTAAAGTGTGTCAGAGAAACTCAAAACTAGAGGCAAAATCCTTTAGAAATTCAAAGAAAGCGAATGATTTGCTACCGTTGTTTGAGAAACTGTGTCCATTTATCTCCATTTATATTTGAATACGGGGAAGTTACTATAGGAAAATGTACTTTTTTGTATATTTTTATGTTTTTTTTTGTTTCAAGGTCGTCTTGGCGCAGTATAGTATCTGTGCTTAAAAACGATGATTGTAGTTTCGATTTCCAATCTGGAAAATTTCTTTTCATTCCCTCGCTCTGGTAAGAAGACAAAGCGCGGCGTTGAGTTCCATCAATTAACAAAATCCAATGCTTAATTTAAAAATAGAGCGGTGCATGGGAAACGAAGTGTCTGAATACTAGATTCCCTCGGCCCACCTTGCTACATGCGGGATACAGAGTGAAGCTAGAAATAAAAATTATCACCATCATCATCATCGCCGTCATACCATACCTTGTGATTCCTTTCTGTAGAAGGTCTGAAACACCGGTCAGGGAGTGTTCGATCTCTCTGCCCAGTTGTGACGGTGGCTCGTCGAAAGAGCGTCCTGATGATGTCACCTCAGCGTCCGCGTCAGCTGAAATAAAACACAGATTTATTAAAACTAATTATACTTAATCATATTTGCGCTAATTTTAGGAGAACTTTTCTTTTTTTTTTAAATATCACATTGTATCCCGCGTATAGTAAGATGGGTAGACAGAGGGAATCTAGTGTGAAGACTTTCCGTTCTTCATTCTACGCCCAACTATCGAGACCGTAAAACTTATTATTCACTCTATTTTTTAACCGACTTCTGTAAAGGGAAGAGGCTACCAATTGAACTGTTTTTTTAATAATTTTATGTTTGTTACTTTAGAACTTTTGACTGGGTGAATTTTGATGATTCTTATTTGAAATCTAGTGCTTCCCGTGCTAGCGCTAGTGTTGTTCTATTTTAATTTGGTCCATCTCTAACCACGGTATCCAGGAGAAGATTACAAGTCAAGTAAGAAAAAAACAAGATTTAATTTTCAAAATTATTTTGCAACACTTAATTTACAAGTTTTAGAGTAAAGGGACGCAAATAGACAATTTTTCTAGGTATTTTTTTGTAAATCAATATCTTTATAATTAAAATAAAATAAAAATCACAATATTATTTATTCAATTAAGCCATTACAAGTACCGAACCGTCCAGTTCGGAATATAAAAAAAAAAATATTTGTAAAAACAAAAACCCCGACTGCATCAAACTAAAAAGAAAATAAACAAGCCCAATAGTTTATTAGGATTAACAGTCGGGACCTCTTTAAATTATACGGCGTTCCTGGTAAAGATTTTAGTGATTGAAGAATTATTTATAGGTCCCGACTGTTAATCCTAATAAACTATTGGGCTTGTTTATTTTCTATTTAGTTTTATGCAGTCGGGGTTTTTGTTTTTACAAATATTTTTTTATTTTTAATTTTTTTGTTACAATTTATTATGGTAATGATAATCATGATATACCTTTTTGAAATCATGAAATTGAGCTCTTGAATTTGTTATCCATATTGTAGTATTCGAAGCGAATTTTTTTTATTTCACTTCGTCCAATGGCGTCCCACAGCCGCCATGATTGTTTTTATTTAACGTCACCTATCTAAGAACACTTGGACTGCTAATACGAATCTAACGATACCTCAATTATCTAAATCCGTTCAGCGGTTCTGGAGATACGAGGTAATAAAGAATATTACATACATACATGATACGCGCGAAAAACATAACCCTTCCTTAGCAGTCGGGAAAAACCCATAAACAAACAAACTTTCGTACAAAAAATAATGTACATAAATGAAAAAAAAAATGCTTAAGGTGGGGATGGAACTCACGACCTCCGTGTCAACAATTAGATTCACTAATGACTTTAATAGGCTTGCGATTACATCTAATGGAGAAAGCATGGGAATCTAAGATTGATCTATTATTACCTACAGTATGTACAGTGTTTGGTTTTGGTTTGTAGCTAAAGATAAACGTGACGATTCTGGGTTCGAGTCCCAGAAAATTAAAAAATGTACATTTCATCGTTCTGATTCTTATCAAACAAAGCGCGGCGATAAGGCACTTAACAAACGATGTCTTGAAAATTAGACAGACTAACGGAGTAACGGAGTGTCTTAATTTTCTAAAACGTAAATATGTCTCGCTTTCCACCAGAAGGAAGAGGTTTCTTTACAAAATACTCAATAATAAAATAGACTGTCCACAACTTCTGGAGTTGTTCAATTTTTAAGTTCCTCCGCGCGTACCTCGTAGTATTTTGAATAAATCAGCTTCACGCTATATCCCGCACACAGCAGAGGGAACCTAGTGTTAAGACACTCCCCCACTTCCTGCTAAATTTTGTGTGTGTGTTGAGTGGCAGAACTCAACGCCGCGCTTTGCCTCGACACCAGAGCGAAGCAATGGAAATATAAATTTAAGTAAATATTTCATCTCCTCGTGTGGGTATGAAACCTCAACTCAACCAGTCGATTTACAGTCACACTTTTTGCCCCTGCGCCACGACTGGTCTCTTTAGTATTGTGAAACTCTTATATAATCCCTTATGCGAAACAGTCTCTCGGGACTAACTCAGCTATACCATGAATCAGCAAATTTTTTAGCTGGTGCAGTGACTCAACTCATATTTTTGGAGTCTCTATCAGCGTTTTTCAATGAAAATGCTAGCAACATCTAATTACAAGCTAATCAAATATAATTAAACATAATTTTTCCTATATATTTTTTTGTTTGCATGCTGTGTCAACCTTCTTATGGTTTAACAATAAAGTAATTGTTTTAACGTCACAATGTATATTCTCTTATATATAAGCACTTTTAAACTGCTGGAAGAAGAGGCATATATAAGTAAGTTTAGAAAGGGCAATATATAGATCATTTTCATTTCCTCGATCAGGTAACAAGATAGAACGCGGTGTTAAGTTCCACTCAACAACAAATATCTCGAAAATTGCAGCAACTTGTGAGCCATGAAGTAAAAGCTTACTGGGTTTAAAGATTAAAGCTAAGAATAAATAATAATAGGAAAATGCTAGTCAATTCATACAAAAAATATATATTGTATGGAAGGCGTTTTCCCATACAATAGTATCGCACACTTTCAATCTCGGAAAATTCTACTTCAAATGCCGAAGAAAAAAATATCATTTTGTTATTTTATATGTTTTGTGGATATCTATAATAGAAGTATAGAGGCCGTCGTGGCGCAGTGGAACAGTACCTAATTGTAAGCGCGATGGTCCTGGGTACAAGCTACATGCGGAGAAGTGATTTCATTCATGTTTATTTGCCCGCTCTACTCAACAAAGCGCGGCGTTAAGTTCCATCAGTCAATACACAATTTCCCGTGGCGTGGGGAATGGAATATTTTAACATTAGATTTTTTCACATTAAAGGTAAAAAACGATTTATAGAAAACGTACAAAAATTTAACGAAGCCGGACATGCACCCACGACGGTCGTTTACCGTCCAAGCGCTGTGACCACTTAGCCCAATATTAATAACCTATCTCCAACGTCAATCTTAGATTGTTTCATATATCTATCCAATCTCTAGATTGGATAAATATATGGAACAATCGAAGGTTGACGTAGGAGATAGGTTATTAATATTGGGCGTTAGCCATACATTTCGGCCGATTACAACCTGTTTCTTTGTTAATTGATATTTACTTATAAGAATTACGATGTCGACGACCTCTTCCTTTCTCTTTTAATAATATATAAATATTAATATTATTTATAAAAGTTTTTATTATTTCACACATTAATAAATAAAATTCTTTTTTTAGCTGTGTGTCTTGTTATACGCTGTATTTTGCACATAGCAAGGTAGGCAGAGGGAACATGGGAACCTAGTGTTAAGACCCTCCGTTCAACACTAAGACATTTAACGTCCTCACTTCTGCTCACTTTCATGCGAACTTTTGATGCATTGCGTGTTTTATCACCAGAGCGGAGAAATGAAAATATTAATATAATAAAAAAAAAATCATTTTCTCAAGTGGGAATTTAACCCACCACCTGGCACGCTTGAACTCTTGCGTCACGAGTGGCCTCACAAATATTTACCACTAACATTTTAGATTTGAACCTACACACTTTTCTTGTAATCTAAACGACTTACACAGCCAACCATTGAACAATATAAATATAAGAATCAACAATGCTATCTCAATTCGCAATATATGCACATTATAATATCATATTATCGGCTAGAAAATAGGTTTTTAAACCAGCACGGACCTAGTCTATGCGTGATGGAAACATCTTATAACTCACACATATACTTATGCTTATAGATTGTACGTGATTTATTACATGGATGTGGCACAAGACGTTAACAAGAGGTCGCGGGTTCGTTTCTGAGGAAAAAGTTTTTATTGTAAAGTAGGTAATAAAGCCTATTGGCAATAATGCTTGATAAGCTACCAAAATACATATAATTTAAAACGTTTCGAATTCGTTCGTGTGTTGGTGCTGCTAGTGTAGCGATTTTCTTTTATAAAATTTGAATTTTTATTATCTATAAAATTATATAATCTGTGAAAATTTCAACTGTCTATGAGATGCTCATGAGATTCAGGCTGGTGACAGACGGCCGTACAGACGTACATAGCGGAGTCGAATTAATAGGATCCATTTCACTCTTTGGATACGGAATCCTATAAATGTGTGCGGGATAAGACATCCCGACTCGCGCATAAAATGAGGTACAGATCCACTGCGCCATATTTACTCGTACATACATAAAATATCTACAGAACAGGTTGATTAAAAATAATCATGAAAAATATAATCTATAAAGTAATTTACAATCTCTTGTTTATTGAAAAAAGTAAAAAAATTAAAATCAAGGTCTTATTAAGCAAATTGTTGCAAATATAATTTACAGGGAAACTAAATATTTTTTTAACATTTTAGAGACCCTTGAGAAAATCTTTATATAGTTACTAATCATCGCCCGCAACCTTGCTTGCATGGACTTTAAGATGCGAAATGGAAAAACCCGTTTATTTCCTGTTCTCGTAGAAATTTCTAGAAATCTGTTCTCAGTATTTTTTTGGTTTTACGAACATAGCGGGGTAGGTAGAGGTAACCTCAAAACCTAGTGTTAAGAGGAGGCGTTGGGTGATTAGTGGCGGAACTCAACGCCAAGCTTTGCCTCGTTTCCAGAGCGAGGAAGTAAAAAAATTTAATTATTACATTTCCTCAAGTGGGTATCGAATCCACAGTGTCCTGCTTACGCTTTTATCTTTGCGCCACGACAGGTCGTTTAATTTTTTTTGTTGTGTCCTTATTTGAAAAGTATTTTTTGTCATAATGACCACATACATTACTGTACATACTTATTTTCTAAACACACATTTCGCACTAGTTAACGTATCTCAACGCCGCATTTTATCATACTACACAGGGAAAACCAATGTTTTTTTTTATATATAAACATTATTTACAGACCATCATGGCGCAGCGGCAGAGTCTGGCTGTATACTCGTTGATGGTTTCTCACGAGATTAAGACGCCACCCAACACACAATCACTCGAAAGTTGTATTGACAGTGAAAAACAGAGTGTCTCAACACTAGGTTCTCTCTATCGACCAAATGCGGCATACAGCGTAAAACTACAAAATATACCTTTAAATGTGATTTGAACATACAATCACCACGACAACATCACAACTCAACCATAACAGCATCAATGTTTAATACCGTATAGAGGGATAGTAATTTTCTTCTATTCTAGGTACAATAAATTACTTGGTAACTGCAACGCCTAGAGCTAGGAAGCAAGTAAAATTGAGGTAATATTTCAAGTTGCTTTCTATAGCGATTATACGAAGCGATTAGTCATTTACTAGATAGGCAGAGGGAGTGTAGTGTTTAGACACCTCGGTCCCCACGTAATATTGAGGCATTGTAGGTTAAGTAACGAAATTCAAAGCTGCGCTTTTTCTTATTGACAGAGCGAAGTTTTCGAGTCGTCAGAGAGAATTGAACCTACAACCATCTCGATCCAGCCACTCAGATGCTTTGACGCTGCCACATTATAGTTAAGTCAAGTTTATTATATTTACATCAATCCGGATATACAGAACCCTTTACCAAATTATTGACTTACTCTATGAAATATATTTATAAAAACTTTTCCATTAAGGTATACATTTATAAATATGTCTAGTATTTTAAATATATACGTTAATGCAAGGATATATTTTTAGCTTCACGCTGTATTCCGCATACCTACACCTACAAGTAGCAGAGCATCCTAGTGTTAAGAACTAAAGACACTCCGTTTCCTCCTCTCCAATTCCAATTTTCGAGACATTATGTGATGAGAGGCGGAAACGTAAAGTGGAAATCTTCTTACCGCCGCCTTTTCTTGTTATCAGAGCAGGGTTTTGAAAATGAAGAGTTTGTTCGGAAAATGCAGGAAGTATTCGTCTAAATTGAAACAATTTTTTGTCGAGGAAGGCTGTACAAGATAACGTCAATCTAACCGATTTGACCAACTGTGTATGCGGTCAGAGGTAGCTCTTTGCATTTAAAACGTGTTATGTGTCATACATAAATCATAGTCATTATATTTCCATTTAACTGTAAAGTTGACATAAATGATCTTAAAAGACGCACATACAGACAGACGGACAACAAGACAAGTGATCCCCAAGGGTTTCGTTTTTTCATTTGAGACACGGAACCCTAAAAACAATGATTCGAACTCACGACCTTTATCTCGCACGCAACAAAGTTTATATGTCGAAATAACTTTCCTTACAGACACGCCACTTTCATCCTAATTGCAAGAGTAAGATAACTTTCACTTATAAATACTGGTTTTTTTTTCGACGTGAAATTTTGTGAATTATTTATATTTAACACATTTCAATTTAAAATAATATTATATTGTAATTTTCGGGCATCTTGTGACAAAATTTAATTAGTTTAAGGCAAAAATGGCATAAGAAAAAAATGATTAATAGATATCTTTTTTATATTTAAGGTTCTTTTAGTTTTCTTTTGGAGTAGAGTCTTTGTAAAATATCTATCTTTTTCTTCACAGTTCTAGTCCAATCTAGTAAAAATATGTATAATTGAGTGATGAAACTAATGTTTTAATTAACTGATATATTCAGCAGAAAAACTATATCAAAATTATATACGTTTCGACAACAGCGTTAAGCCACGCCAATCACTAACTTGTCAAAAATTGTACAAAAAGTGTAAAAGAGTTTTTTTTAACACTACTTTTCTATATAGTCAATAATTATAGATTTTTTTAGGAATCATTTCTTACCACGCATATAACAGTGGAGACGGAGAGAATTATATGTTAAGACACTCCGTTTTCACTGCGTCACTCCAAATAAATAATCCATCGAATATACGACGCTCGTGCGTGGTAAAGGAAAGACACTCCTTTCAACTCCCACAAATGGCAGGGTAGATAGGGGGAACACTAGGTTCCCTCTACTTACCCTGCTATTTGATGGATACAGTGTGAAGCTGCTAATATGTATTATAAAGCAGTTAAACCAATTTGGTATAACATTTTATATTAAAACTACAGTATTGAATTAATATGCATACAAATCTTATTTTGGTAGAGAAAGTTGTTTTCACGATGTTCCTAATAAAGTGAAGATGAATTTAAAATTTATTATAAAAAATAGTCAAATTATTTTAAAAAATATATTTTTATTTTGTTATTTTTTTACTGACTTTCGACGGTCAACCATTGTCAGACTCCGCCTCTGTTACCATTTTATAATTCACTTTAATGATAAAAAACAAAAAAAAACACCAGAAAAAGTGACAGATTTTGGAAAAAATTAATTAACATTAACATTTTTTCCATTTAATATTGAAAATTCCAATGCTACAAGATGGTGGATTTTTTAGCTTCACGCTGTATCCCGCATATATCGAGGTAGACAGAGGGAATCCGGGAACCTAATGTTTCCACCTTTCGCCGAATTCTGGAGGCATTGCGTTGAGTGGCGGAACACAACGCCGCGCGTTGCTCTGTTAGTAGAACTAGGAAATGAAAATATTACATATTTTATTTCCTCGAATGGGTATGGACGACGATCCTTCTAATAGTTCAATAACCGCTGTAATATAAAGAAATTTAATTTTTACCCGAAATGGGTTGAAATCGGTTTTTAATACAAAACGTGTTGAGGAGAAATAATAATAAGAAGAATACTAGGTAGCTAAGCGTTAACCTCAAGTTTATTAAAATTAAGAAAAAAAATAATAAAACAGAGTGATTTCCTATTTCGATTTTGCCTATTTTCCTTATTGTATCTTACTTTTGACAGTAACATTTATGATCTACAATTAAGCCTAAATCTACTCCTACTAAATTTACGACTAAATTCTAGCTGTATCCATATGGGGCGAGTACAGTGGTTTAAATAGTAACGGTTGACGTGATGTAATACAATCCAAATATAGATTTCCTCGAAAAAGACTATCCAACATAAAAAAATCCAATTCAAATGAATAGTTGCTGAGATCAGAGTGTAAAACCGAACAAACATATAACTTTTATTTTTTATAATATTATCACCTAAGAGCCAATAGTAGCCAGATCTTTGTTATTTTATAAAGCCTGAAAGTTTCTGTGCTCATACACCCAGCACTGGTAGGTGCATCAGGGAACATGGAATTTGGGTTGTGGTTACTTTGGCACTTGTTAGGTAACTAAAATGCAAACAATAGTACGATAGTAACTTAAACGTTTTTAAATTATAAAGTTCAATTTAACCACAATCCAAACTCCACATTCCGTGATAGTACTTCCCAGTGTTGGATGTATGTGCACAGAAACTTTCAGGCTTTATAAAATAATGAAGGTCTGGCCCTACTGTTCTACGATCGGCTCTCTCTTTGTTAGTGTCAATTCTATATAAACAAATATACTTATGCCATATCTTGATAAATGCAAGTAAATAGAAATTGCGAGTTAACCGCCGTGACTTGAAGAATTATATTATGGTCGTGTACGAGAGTCGCCTCTAGTGAACAATCACTTACTTTATAATTTGACGAGACGAGCGCGGTGACAGATTGGCATCTGGTGTTTTCATCTCTAAGATATGATTAACACTTTAAAAATATAAGATTTTATTCTACATGGCATGCCAGTGAGTGATGTTAATAGCGGGTTCAAATCAAAGCGATTTCTTTATATACACAGAGGCCGCTGTGGGGCTGTGGGCATTGATTTTCTAGCTCTGGTAAAAAGTAAAGCGTTTATTTCATTTAAAAAATGGGCGGTGCGTGGTTATTAAAGTGTTTTAACACTATATTCCATTGACATTGAAATTGACACCATCGTGGCACGTTGCGGCAATGTATGAGTGAGAGCGAGAATGTTGTAGGTTGGTGTTTCTTCATTTTGGTAATCAAAAAAACCGTGGAGCTCTGTCACTCAATGCGATATGTCTCGAAAAACGAAAAAAAATCGGTCGATGCGTGAGCAACGGGGTTACCCTAGGTTCCCTTTGTGGGGAAAAGTGTGAAATTGCTGAAATATTTCACTATTATAATAAATTTCAATACACTTTTCAAATATATATATCACATTAACATAATTAGAAAGTAATAATTAAATATTATTATGCAAATAATTTCAAAGTAAAAAGTTGTCTTGTTACGACAGGAAGTCGGTGAATGAAAGTAGGTGATTTTGTTCGTACGTACATACTCGTAGAGTACTAAGTAAATAATCTTATGTGCTAGTAAATTATATATGGACAGACGTATCAATAACTGGGGGCGTCGGAAGTGGGCGAGGTAAGCAGTTCAAATTTTTTAAATCACTTTTAACTGTAGACTCCTGCTTTAATCTACAATTTTTTATGTAAGCCACTGCACTATAAGGTGGTTTGTTCGTAGTAATTATATTTCTTTACAAGGTCAAGTTATATCATTATTAGATATAAGTATTTTGTCCTCCCATTAACCAAGTTATCAACTAAGTAATGTTTTGATTCGTTTCCAAAAAAAAAAGAAAGTTTGCCAAAATAGAATAGTGAAAACTGCATTTAAATCGTTTAAGCCGGTTCCGAGATTTGCACGCACAATATTTGTTTTGGGTTTCTATTAAATTTATAAATACCTCCAATAATGAGGCCAGTCGTGGCGCAGGGACACAAAGTGTGACTGTAAAATCCACTGGTTATGGGTTCGATCCCCACTCGAGGAGATGAAATATTTATTTACATTTTATTTTATTATTTGGTGTCGAGGCAAAGCGTGGCGTTGAATTCCGCTACTCAACACGGAGTACCACAAGAACTCGGCAGAAAGTGGGTAACGGAGTGTCTTAACATTAGGTTCCCGCTGCCTACTAAAACGTATAAATAACTGATAATGTGGTTAATGTGAGTAAAAAAAAGAAAGTAAAAAAAATAATATCGATATAACTCGACCTTGTACAGTAAATTTAATTGCTGTAAATAAACAAACATTTAGTTCTGTGGTTTTAATAAAAAATAAAGTAAATTAGGAAGTCCTGTTAATAACAAAGTTTCTTTAATAAATTTAAATCGACTTCATATAATTTTTGACTATAATATAATCTTTTTTCCTTACCTGCCCAAATATTTCTTTGTTTCTGCACTTCCTGGTCCCAGGAGCTCAAAATTTTGCCAGCCTTCTCCTTAGCACAAGCCCATGCGTCTTCTTCCCCAAAACAATCGAGTATCGACATGACGCTAGGTGCCAAGTTCTTACCGAATTTCATAACATACTCGTACGACCGTTCGATCAAGGAATCACTTTTTACCGAACTTATGAATAACACTAGACATAATAAATGTATTTTTGACGCCATTTTGACGTCAAAATGACACTTTGTTTTTTTTAATTGCTTGTTCTTTTTTTTTTAATTTTTCAAGGCAACAACGAATGCTTTCACGTTCAAGGTTGCACTGAGCGCGTGAAAGTTGAATTTGTAATATATACACGGTGTGTTCCACATGTGGGGGTATAGAGGATTGTGTACGATAGAGATGGAACGTTTTGCAAATTTTATAATTGCAATTAATATAATGAGAATACACTCCGTCCTATGTTCTGTTTTTTTTTATTTAAATAAAGAGACAATAATTAATTTTCTTTATTTGTTCTGTTGGTATAATGAAATAAGGCATTAAATTCCGACCAACCTAGTAGCAAATAGACGGTGTTAAGTTCCGCCACCCATCACGCAACATAACACAATTGGGCGAAAGTGGTAAACGAAGAACCTACACATAGTCTTCTATATTTCAGATTTTTCGTAATGTTGTGTAATTAAGCTTTTAGAGTTTTTAGAGTTCCGTGCCCAAAGGGTAAAACGGGGATGACTAAAATTCCTCGGTCTGTCTGTTCGCCTGTATCCAGGCTGTATCTCAAAAACCGGGACACTTAGATAGTTAGTCGCTATAACATCAAATACTAAAAAAAGACTTATTTTTTAGAAAACGTATAAAAATTTGAGCGTAGCGGGAGCCATACGTATGGCTCAGGGGTCAGAGCGCCTGGTCGGTTTCCAGGAGGCGCGGGTTCGAGTCCCGCTACGTTAAAATTTTTATACGTTTTCTAAAAAATAAGTATTTTTCTTTCCTAAGTATGGAATAACATTTAAAAAAAAATGTTTAAAATTGAGACCAGTCGTGGCGCAGTGGCACAGAGTACACTCACTGTAAAATCGACTGGTTGTGGGTTCGATCCCCACTCGAGGAGATAAAATAGTTACTAACATTTATATTTTCATTTCTTCGCTCTGGCTTCGAGGCAAAACGCGGCGTTGAGTTCCTCCACTCAATACACAATGATGCCTCCAGAACTCGGCGGAAAGTGGGGAACGGTGTGTCTTAACACTAGGTTCCCTCTGCCTACCCTGCTGTGTGCGGGATACAGCGTGAAGCTGATTTGATTAGATTTTTTGATGTTTAAAAATACTAAAAAACCTTTCGTGCGC
This sequence comes from Heliconius erato x Heliconius himera, assembly GCA_013421005.1. Taxonomy (NCBI): domain Eukaryota; kingdom Metazoa; phylum Arthropoda; class Insecta; order Lepidoptera; family Nymphalidae; genus Heliconius; species Heliconius erato x Heliconius himera. The sequence goes on along the minus strand of JAATLQ010004443.1, from coordinate 8,292 downwards.
GACTCTGACTCCCACTTGGCCGGTTTTCTTAATTTTGTGTTTACATCAGAAACGAAAACAATTTTTTATTCACATTTCTTGAATCGAACTCAATATCATCGTAATACAGATTAAGGCAAACATACACTTTCTCTTATAAAATTTTAATCTATAATTTTTATTAATTGAGCAAAACTGCAATGACGTCAATTTTTATTTCACAAAAATAAATAAAGTAAATATTTTTGATTTCATTGAACAAATTTTGGCATATCTTTACAAGTAGTCGCCCTTACTTTTGTTTGCATGGACTTTAGGATATAAAAAACGCGTATTTTCCCATTCCCATTGGAATTTTAAGAAATCCTCCCTCATTGCTCCCCTACACTCCTTATATCCAGTAGTTTCATCTTTACGTTGTCTATATAATTTTTTTAGTTTGCCTCCCTTGAAAAAAATCCCCTGTCAGATTAAGGCCGATCATGGCGCCGGGGTACTAGCACACGACTGTAAGCGCGATAAGTTGTGGGTTTCATTCCCATTCAGGGGAATAAAATATAAAATATTTACATTTCGTCGCTTTGATAAAGCGCGATGTTAAGTTCCGCCACTCAACACGAAATGTTTGAGCACTAGGTTGCCAGGTTCCCTATGCCTACCATGCAATGTTCGGGATACAGCGTGAAGCTAAATAAGTAAATAATCAATATCATTATACAGGATAGATTTGGGGAGATTGTTCTTAGCTTATACGGAGCTTTTAGCTTATATGGGGCTTATACGGATAATAATCTCTTGTGATTTTTTTGAATTTACTGATAGTTCGAAAGTTTTAGTCCAACTTTGAATTTCAGGTAATTCGTGTAAATGGCCGTGTCGTTACTACTGCAAATCATCTGCATACAGATGGTAAGGAGAAGAAATTACTTTTGGAATATTGTTAATAAAAATAGGGAAAGATATATCGCTCTGTCTGGTAAAAGAAAGTTGAGTTCCGTCAAAACACGCAATATCTCCAGAATTCGGTGGAAAGTAGGTAACGGAAGTGTCTTAACACTAGGACAGAAGGAACCTGTTCCTTCTGTCTACCTTGCTATGTGCGGGATATAAACGTAAACCTAAAAAAAAAACTTAAGAAAAAGAGGCCGGTCGTGGCGCAGCGGCACGAGGTGTGACTGCAAAACCGACTGGTTGTGGGTTCGATCCCCACTCGAGGAGATGAAATATTTACTTAAATTTATATTTTCATTTCTTCGCTCTGGTGTCGAGGTTAAGCGCGGCGTTGAGTTCTGCCACTCAACACGCAACGCCTCCAGAATTCGGCAGAAAGTGGGGAACGGAGTGTCTTAACACTAGGTTCCCTCTGCCTACCCTGCTGTGTGCGGGATACAGCGTGAAGCTAATTTAATTTAATTTAATTTAAAAAAAAAAAGACACGCAATTTCTCGAATTGTGCCAGAAAATGAAGAAGAAAGCTATATATGTGGAATATAGTGTGAAGCTGAAAGATTTTGAGCAAATTTGAACCCATAATCATCAAAATTTAATCAAATACATTTCAACTGCGCCACATAAGCGTCTTGTTTAAGTACTATTTGGCATAACTTTCTTTTGGTATTTAATTAAGGAAATATTTTTTTTATGTGTTTCTCTAATATGTTTGATTTTGCGTATGATTTTTGGAGATCGGTATCACAAAGTATTGGAATTTTGCATATTCAGGATGGAAGAGGCAGCGCTCCATTTACGGAAACAACATATAGGGTAAAATATTTCAAACCTATACCTAAAGAAATTAATCAAGATGCCTCAACAGTTTGGACGTAGGATTTTTTTTTCATTTCACGATTTTTATCCATACCTGTATTTCGTGTGACGCGATTACGTATAGATCCCAATAACATAAACACTTACTACTAAAATACTTCTAAAGGTTAAACAACTTTGAACTTTATCGCCAATACATACGACTTGATTTCGAAATGAGGCGTGTGCGGCGGTGTTCCTTTGATAGGTTTATGTGTGCGTGCGTCATCCTTACAAATGGCGTTTTGTTTTAAAATGACAATTTTATTATTAATTTTGTTTGAAAAAAAAACTTTTTTATTTTTGTAAATTTATTTTTGTCTGATTTATATTAGGCTCTTATAGAGTAGTTAAAACTGTGGTTTCATTTAATGTGGTGCTGACACTTCCAGCCTGTATATATATACTAGAATATATTTACTATTAATGACATAAAATAGATATTAATAAAAGTCGTGAGTAATTTAATAAAAAAAATCTAAGTTACAAATTGTCATAAATAAATGTATTATACACTTATTAATTTACTAGCGGCTCGCCCGCGGCTTCGCCCGCTTAAACTACATGATTAGTTAATAAGTGGAATTGATTGACAAGTACAATAACTTCTTTTATGATATTTTATTACTTTAATCTGTAGTATTCTAGTATGATTTTTTTACGACACTATCGTAATTTCTATAAGAATTATTATACGTATATATTTTTGTAACATTACGTTCTTTTTATCTATGTTGTTTTTAAAACTCTGTTAAATGTGCTGATGTCAGTTAATACTTTAATTTACTGCTTCAGAAACAGCCTTAAATGTTAAATTATTGGGTTTATTATCATTTAGGTAATGATTCATATTATTCTTTGCAAAATAACTGTAATAATTGCATATTAACTTCTGTACAGTTTTTAAATTAGTGACATATACAGGTTGGAAGTGTCAGCACCACATTAAATGAAACCACAGTTTTAACTACTCTATAAAAGTCTAATATAATTCAGAAAAAAATAAATTCCCAAAAATTAAAAAGTTTTTTTTTCAAACAAAATAAATAATAAAATTGTCATTTTAAAACAAAACGCCATTTGTAAGGATGACGCACGCACACATAAACCTATCAAAGGAACACCGCCACCACCGCGCACACGCCTCATTTCGAAATCGAGTCGTATGTATTGGCGATAAAGTTCAAAGTTGTTTAACCTTTACTAGTATTTTTGTAGTAGTAAGTGTTGACTGACGCTTAAATATCGCTATAGGCAGTATGAAAAATAGGGAAATATCCAAGTGTATCGTTTGAAGGTCATTTTGGATAATTTAAAATGCAAACAAAAATAAAAATCTCATTGTATTGACAAGGTAGTCTATTCTAGTATGTAGAACAATTAACAGACCTTGAAATTACGACTTTTGTTTCGACCATTTTTGGCATGCTCTTGTATGAGAGCGTCCCATAGTGCGACGTCCCTGATTTTTCTGTTAAAAATACTGTCAACACATAACACATCAAACTCAATGCTCTTTTGTTTTGTTACCAGAGCAACGTAACCTCCGAGCGCCAATCGAAGCTAAGACGGCATCAATTGTGAGTTTTTTATGTCTATATTATACATAAAAATGAATAGTGCGTGAATTATGCGTATAATTTGCTTGTAATCGATTTACTTTGGACACACTTTCTTTTGTTAATTAATATGTAGGTTACGGTAGTTAAAGAAACGGCAAACAGTAAAGTGCTTTATGTTCTAATATTTAAAATGTTCTGTATATATTATATTTTTTAAATATATTGTAGTTTCGCCGTCGTGGCGTTGTAGGACAGCGTCTGGCTTTGTGGAACTTTATTCGGAAGAAGGGCAATATTTAAAATTATTTTTCCAGTCTGGTCTTTATCAGTGCTTTGCAAAGTGCAGAGTTGGCCTACGCCGCTCAATACGCCTTGATTCGAATTTGGTCAGAAAGTAGAGGATAAAAGCCGGTTGTCCTACTATGTTTTCCTTATTAGTCCGCCTACGTGGGAATTTCCGCATAGGAATGATCCAAAATAATACCATGTTTATATACCACTCAACACGAAATGCCTCCAGAAATCGGCAGAAAGTGAGGAACGGAGTGTCTTAACAGTAGGTTCCCTCTGCCTACCCTGCTGTGAGCGGGATACAGCGTGAAGATGTTTTTTTTAAAATATTTTTTATCAGTCTAGACGGAATGACGCGAGGTGGAACGTGTGTTTAATAGCTGTGTCAGTCTGATATCAGTCACCGCTTAGACAGCGATGGAGTCGCACGCCGTATCGCCTGCCTGCGCCGTCTTCACCACCGCCACCCCCGACATCTTCTTCTCTCTATCTTAAATTTATTTATTATTATTCTTAAATTCTTCCCGGACAAAGAATTTAAGAAATAACAACGCGTCAACAATTTAGATCGGTCCTTGTGGCTTTTTAACCGAAATGAAAATAATTTCTTACATCACTATTAGACAATGGATCCATCATTACATTTATAAATGAAAAATATCTGAGAGGAGCCGGTAAAAAAATCAAAAGTCGGTTGGCCATAATATGAACTGTCTTGAGAAATTCAAAATTATTAGAAGTGAATATAAAAGGGCATTATTGGCCTGATCGGGTGCAAAAATAAGGAGAAATGTCCGCACTTGCAAAAGAAAAAGTGCAGTTTTATGATGACAATGCCCCATGTCATAATGTCATAAGTCGTTAAAAAAAATATTAAATTAAATTTTTCGCTCGCCTCTGTACTGTTTAGATTTGATCTCCAGCGAGTTTAGACTTTTTACAGACATGAAAAAGTCTGCTGAGGACATAATCTTAGATATTTCACAGTACAGCAAAAATTATTGACTGTGCCCTTAGATCTTAAATCACGTATTTTCGATTTCATGAGCTTGGGATATTTAAATTTATTGCGATTCATATAAAGATTAAATCGACATAAGTCGTAGGTAGTAGCATTAAAAATGTGTAGCATAGCAATAGCCTTGACAATATTGTTCACAATAACATGTTCATAAAACTGAAAGTAACCCGTTGCTGCATACTAGGTATTTAAGTGATCTTGTAATTATTTACAAAAAAAAATGTACAGATCCTTTTAGTCACGTGTCCTTCACCTCTTCTCACCATATAGTAGAATCTCGTGGCAATCTGCTTCTTCTTGATTTATTTATTACTTACTGGTGCTACTTTCGTACTTCCCCTAATGGTTATTCCGAATCGGGTCTATTTTACTCCCTCCACAAATCTAACTCAACATGATAAATCTTGCTGTATGAGATCTTACATAGTAGTGGGGCATCTTGGGCATACCCATGATAATAAATATATATGTGTCCTACCAAAACCATTTTCATGTTATAAGATGCCTAAAGTCAAAGTCAAGTCAAATAATTTTATTCAAAATAAGAAGTTCTTCATAAATTTTTTGAACTCCAAATAATTTACCACCAGTTCACTAAAGTTAATGCCTCAGACCTGAGAAAAACCGGCGTAAGATACTGAGCGGGTTTTTTTTTAATCAATTAATTATATGTAAATACATTTTACAATTTAATAATTGTGACAATGATATCTTTGAAACAGATTGGAGTGAGTAATTCATTCTCAAGGCGTGTTATCATTTATAAAATCATTAATTGTGGCAATAACCTTTAATACAGCAACGTCTTTTCACAACTCTTTTAAATCATGATATAGAACATTCTCGACTGTTTTTTGTGATCCTATTGTAACAGCGTATACTTTATTTTATAAAAGAATTACAGTCTCGATGCAATTGGGTTACGGGAGTGTGATATGCTTAGTTAAATTACTAGTATTATTGTATGTATTAATATATGATGTACATAACATCACCAATTTTGGTAAAATCTTCAATAATTTTCTTAACATGCGTAACATTTCCAAAAATGTATTAAAATGCAACTGCCAATATTATATATATTAATATTAAATGTGTGCCCTTAAGAATTTTTAGGGCCTGCTTTAAATCTTCCATCTTCTCTTCATTTTGCTTAATGAGCAAGGCGTGCTCTTCCAGTTTTTTGCTCCTCTTTCCTTTTTCCATTCGACTCATCACTCACTCTTTCCTCTCTACTTTCTCCTAGATCCATCATATTCTTTCCATCCTTACACATCTCGGCCTCTGCATCTTTCACCAGTTGGTACAGTCTTTTAATCACGCACGTGATTTCCGCTTTTATGTCAGTCTTCAAGTTACACGAGTTGCCAAGATGGATTTTGGCTTTGGTGAGGCATGACTTAGCGTCGGCTGTCTATTTATTTTTAAAAACAAGAGAACCTTACACTCGACCATCCTGATGTCGTGTATGACCCCATACACGTCTCAGTTGAGAACCTTACACTCGGCACATTGGCACACAGCAGTAAAAGATCACATTGTTTCAATCTCTCTTATAACTAAGTTTATGCTTGTTCCAACCCTATCCGGCCCAACTCGAGTAAAAGAACAAGCAAGAAACCTCGGCGGGTTTAATTCTTTTCGCGGTTAAGTG
>JAATLQ010004430.1:17175-41434 GCA_013421005.1 Heliconius erato x Heliconius himera | reverse complement strand
TCTCTTTACGGTATAGCTCCGCGGTACGTAAGGTAGCAAAGACGCGCAGTCAGTGTGTCGGACAACCAGTTACAGCATAGTGAATAGGATGAAGAATAGGAAGAAAAATAAGAAGAAAAATAGAAGAAATATAGGAAGACAAATAGAAGAAATATAGGAAGACAAATAGAAGAAATATAGGAAGATAAATAGAATAATAGGAAGACACATTTGAAGAAGCCGTCAGTCACCGACCGTTATATAGAAATAGCATCTTGTTTCATTCGGCGATCTCTGCGTTCCCACTATCCGGAACCTATAGTGTACAGGGCGTCAGCGGCTCGTTCGTTCGAGATCCGCCCGTCCGGTACAGCTAGTAACACAGGTTAAAAGACAGTAATGGCAGCAGTGTCTAAATCTTCTTATGATAAATTACACAAAGTTACTACTTGGATTTATTATTCAGAATTATCTTAATATTAAATACACTTAATAAACATAAAATAAAATATTTCACAATATTACAAAGCTCTTTTATACAATGAAATACTTCTAAAGTCGCTATTTAAATGTCAATTTAGATAAAAATAGAAAATAAATTCATTCTTTCGGCGAGATTGTTTTTAGTAATATTTAGATTCGAAATTTTATTGATCCGAAACTTATACGGTACAATAAGCAGGACAAGCAAGAACCATAATATAAAAAATAATAAAGTTTTTGGAAAAAAAAAATTACAGTGGCCATAGTAGTGCAGTAATACATTACCTGACTGGTTATATTTATTTTCCAACTCTGACAAGACAAAATGCGGCGTTGAATTCCGTCACTGAACAACTTAGTAATTTATATCTGATACATTTGATAGGAAGGTGGACGACGGACTGTCTTGACACAAGGCTTGACACCTCCTCGTGAAAAAACGATCACTTTTAAATTTAAAATTACACTTTTAAATTAAAAATATTTTGTTGATAAATAATAGACATGACAAATACGCAGCTATATTTTTAACATTAATGTATAGAATATTTTATTTTACTAAAATATAATTGTCGTAGAAAGCTCTTTCTTTTCAATTATAATCGTAAAACATCACTGAAGTTATTTTTAAAGAAAACAAATATATATTTTAATTAAATACAGGTGATTTGAAATAAAACTACTGACACTTAATAATTCGAACATTTATTTCTATTAAATAGACATTTACATATGTTGGAATAACATCATTTTTAGTACTCTTATAGATAATATAAAAACATAGTTATTATCATTAGAACATAGATTTTCTTATTTCTGCTTAACTACAATAATTACAATTAAAATTGTATAACTATTTTTTTTAAACATTTTTAAAGTGTTATTCCACACTTAGGAAAGAAAAATACTTATTTAGAATAACGTATAAAAATTTTGAACGCAGCGGGACTCGAACCCGCGCCTCCTGATCGGTTTCCAGGAGGCGCGGGTTCGAACCCCGCTGCGTTCAAATTTTTTATACGTTATTCTAAATAAGTATTGTATAACTAAATTAGAATATTTAAAATTTTCTAAAATGTACTATAATTTTTGAGTCATTCTAATACCGAACTATAAAGGTTAAACGGTAAAAATATAGAATTATTTAAATTGTATGAACTAGTTAATAAGACCATGTGTCCGATCTAGTTTCTTAACGTTATGTTAAAATCCAAAATTAACAGTTAAATCACTAGCAAAATATAATCACATCAAGCACACTCTAATCGTAATCTCCATTTATAAGACATTTATTGTAAAATTTTCTAAAACTTAACGGATCAGAGTAGAAATAATAGGAACTGTAAACTTTATTTTAAAATATAATATATTAAAGCGTATTTATTAGTACATTTATAGTGTATAAATCGCATTGCAAATCAGAAATTTCCAAAAAAATTAAGTTAGACCGTCGCAAGCAGGCTTTACTGATATTGTCTTAAATTAATGTACTTGTAAATAAGAAACGATATATTCTAAATAGATAAAATAAAGTAGACTAAAACCTGTCTCTTTTGGGTGAGCCATTCCAGCCACAAGGGAAAACACATTTGTGCGCCTTATTCTGCCAGCGCCGATGATACCAACAAATATCATTTCCAGAGCCCCCACGAGATTGAGTTTTGTTAGATGTTACGTTTTCCATAAGTTTTAGAGTCAGGATTGATACTTGGCGTGTGAGTGAATCAACTCGATGAGTCAAATCCTCTATTTGGGGATCGTTTTCTGATGATTCAGACTCAGAAGACGGTGACGGTGCTGATCGCGTGTTCTGATTTGGAAAATCCAAAATTCTGTCCGCTAAAGAAGCTAACTTCTCCAATGGAATGTCAGTGTGCCCAGAAAATACATTTTGCATCTGAGATGGTAGCCGGCGAAAGAACACCTGTTTTAATATCGCTTCATTATGAAGTGAATTCCCAGCGATCGCTCGAAGATGGGCCAAAAATTGAGTAGGCTTACGTTCACCCAGCTCCTCTTTACTTAGCTGCTGGCGAACTCGACGACGAATCAATTCTGCCTTAAGATAATTGTATCTGTCTTCATTGGGAGGATTCGTGATAATATCTTCCACTTCTGCTGCAAATCTTTCCGGTAGTTGGCTAAGGACGTATCCGTACTTAGCTCTATCTCGTGTAATACCAGCAGTTTCGAAAATCGCCTCCGCTTGAGAGAACCACAGTGCGGGACGATCAGCCCAAAAAGGTGGTAGTATAGTCACTTTAAAAATATTATTTTGGGAATCACCGTCTACTACCACGTTAGAGTTCAAAGTAGCCATCATTGAGAAGAAATAGATTAAGTAAATGAACAACAATTAATATTTAAAAATAAATAACAGACAATTGAAAATTAATGCCCGAAATCAATGCCATCGATTCAATGGCCAAAGATGGACCACTTGGACCACTTCTACTATATACATAGATATTATAATAATTTATCGGTTCACAATTAAGTTATACTACTTTAAAAATACATTATGTACGCTATACATTCAACAGATTTTAAAACAAAACAGTTTTCGTTCTTCGATCTTTGTTCTCCTGTTACGGAAGCTGCGCGGTAAGCGTGATATGATGAACAAAACAAGACAAGATATTGAATTCACCTATTTTAGGCGATTATTGATTTTACACAGATTGCAAGAGTTAAATAAACATAATATATTTCATAATACGGTAATTTCTGGGTCATTTGTACAAAGAAATGGAATCGAATTATATTTTTTGACCATGCAGATACAAGTCTTGTTTGGCTACAATATTCTGTATTTGTTTATTTATGAAAAGCGCAACAAGTGCAGCCGGAGTGGCCTTTTGTGCTAGGACTGATTCCATATCTAGAATTCTAGACTACTATAGGACACAGGATTCGAAAACTCGCTCCTTCAAATATGATATAATGGACGCGTTCGGAAGATTGTGTAAAATATTTGGCAAATCCAAGCATGTTAAAAGTCAAATTTCAATTCCTTTAATATAATCCAATATTTATAGTACGTACCAACTTATTTTAAGAAATGCGAATAACTTTTTCAAAATCATTTAATATTTTTATTTATAAAAATATTGCAAAGTTAATAATTGTGTAATTTTTTTTTATTAGTATATTTATTTTTATATTTATTATTTACTTTTTATAATTGATCTTATATTAAATCCTTTTCAGGTTAACTAAATTCCTTCTTTATTATATTACATACATACAAACCTTAAAATATAATATCGGCGATATAAAATATAATATTATTTAAAAACAGGACGAGCGGCGCTCACGGTTTCGCTTGCTTGAACTACATAATAATTAATTTACTAGACTGCATAACTTTCGTTTCCTAATAATATTATTTTAAAAACAATATCTACAGGGTGGAAGTGTCAGCACCACTTTAAATGAAAATCCTAATACAATTTATTTATTTTTTTTCACAAAAATGAAAAAGTGATTTTTTCAAACAAACTGTTGAGGTATCTTGATTAATTTCATTAGGTATGGGATTAAAATATTTTACCCTATATGTTGTTCCCGTAAAAGGAGCGCTGACACTTCCACCTGTATATAGGGGGGAAGCATCTGCGTGTCCTTTACGGGAGCAGCATATGGGAATCAATATTTCAAACTCATATCTAAAAAAATTATCAAGATTCGTTAACAGCTTAGATGTAGATTTTTTTTATTAATTTTACGATTTTCTTCATACTGTATTACTAAAAATACTTCTGAACGTCGCCGATCTGCCACTTTCATTCGCAAAAAATATACCCGAACGAGAAAGGGATATCTCTCTTTTTTTACGCAATTACAAATTTTCTATAATAAATCTAAACGATGTTCAACTTCACTGCCATTAGCTCGTAACTTCATTGCCTACACAACTCGATGTCGTGAAGAAGGCGTGTGAGATATTGTCGCTTTGTATATAGGTTTGTTGCGTCATTCTTACCAAAATTGCGTTTTATTTTACAACTAGCAGCCCCCATGCGGCTACGGTCGCTTAAAATATAAGAATGTTTATTTAAGTGCATTTAATTTCCCAGCCCGGTGACGCTGTCAAGACCATTCCAGGTCAACAGCATTAAAGTCCATTCGAAAAAAAAGAAAAAAAAAAAAGTGCATTTAAGAAAAAAACGGCCATGCGCTAGTCGCGCCTACCGAGGATTCTGTACTAATTTCATTTCAGGATTTTCATTTGGAAATACCTTATAGGTTTTAATGATGATGCGGCTAGTAAAGTTAACAAATTTAAATTTTCACAGAACTCGTAAAAATTATTAAATAGGTATTTTAGTTTGGTTATGCATTAAATAAATCGTAATTTAAGGGTTTTGGGAATTTATAAATTTAATTAGTAGTAGTAAGCGGAACGATTTTTGCTTTTGTGTCTTGTAAAAAAAAACTTTCTTTTTACTTCAATAGTAAAGTCCACCTAAGATATGAAAATTACTTTGCTTATCAGCGTGTAACACTGCCCTAAGATATCGGAGAGAGTTAATTTTAATTACTATTTTAAAAAGTAATGCTAATGGAGTATTTTTCTTTTTGCGTGTTGGTTTTGGAGCTATTTTCCCCTGAATTCTGGAGGAATGCCTCCGGCGTTGCGGCGTTGTGTTCCACCACTCAACACAATGGTGTTGAATGGTGGAACACAACGCCGCGCTTTCACCAGTCACCACCAGACACCAGTGTTAGTTCAGTGATGAATTGAATATATGAAATATTTTAATCCTTTGAGTGGGAATCCAACCCACAATCTGTCGCACTTTCAGTCACCCCTGCAATACGGGGTCTGAGTCTAATACTGTACACTCATACAGTACTCATTAAAAGGTTGTTAAGTTTCTCTACTGACTTATTTTCTTGTTGTAAACTTTTAAACAGAATTCTTAAAATATAAAACTTGTGAAATAATTAAAAATTAATAATAAAGATCACAGTAAATTAAAGATAACATATTATTGTAATTTAAAATTTTATTTCAATACTAAAATTACTTAAACTACAACAACACTAAAATAAATAATTATTTATAGGTAAAAGTTAATATAAAATTGTGACAACTGTCCCAATATATTTCATCATATTTCCTCACGACATGACGCAGGTGACTCTATCTGAAATGTTACTGGTCCATCATTCTCTAAGTATAACTGTCTATATATTCCAAAAACACCATCTGAAAATAAAACTTCTATATGTCAATTTCTATATTTGTATGTCAATTACGAAAATTTTCATTTACATGCCAACACAAAAAATTCTAGATGTAAATTCATTAGGGTAAAACAATTTAATTATTTTCAATTCAATTACTGCTTGTTACAAATTCATATATTAAATTAAAATTTATCAATTTCAGGTTGTGGATTTATTTCTCACTTGAGGAAATAAAATATTTAATGTTTTCATTTCCTTGCTCTTGCAAAGCCCGGCATTCAGTTCAGCCACTCAATACACAATGCACAAATGTGAAAGTGAAAAGCAGAAAGTTTCAATGGAAATGAAGTGTCCTAACACTAGATTACCAAGCTTTTCTGCCTACCCTGCTGTGTGGCATACAGTGTAATGCTAGAATAAAAGATTTTTTTCTTGCTTCAGGCTGTATACATGTATATATGGCAGAGTAGGCAAAGTATCTAGTGTCAAGATAGTGTCTCTTTCTCCACATTTTCCTTTTCCTGAATTTGAGATATTGTTTTATGTAAAGTTGCTAAAAGACACTTTATCATACTTGAACCGGGGAATTTAACAACATTATTACTACTTGGGATACTGTTTTATTTTCATAAAACAGTATCCCAAGTAGTAATAATGTTGAATCCTATATAAATTTTAGGCCAGTAGTGACATATAGGCACAAAGTGTGATTCTAAACGTGTAAAATAAATATTTGAGTAAAATATTTCATTTCTTCCCCTCTAGTGTCGAGGCAAAGCACAGTATTGAGTTCCCCCACTTATCATGCATTGCCTCCTGAATTAGGCAGAAAATAAAGAATGGAGTGTCTCAACACTAGGTTCTCTCTGCCTACCTTACTGTGCTGTGCGGGATATAGCATGAAGCTGATTTGATTTTTTAAAAAAAATATTCAGTAATGGTCACATTTCAGTTATACCTTTAACTTTTTCTTGTGAAAATTGTTCTCTTAACATTACCATCATATTATTGTAATATTCTTGTGTCTTCTCTCCATTCATTATTTTGTGAAAATCTGGTGTGTTACCCTGGCAACAAAAATTTAAAACATGTTACACCAAAGCAAAAGATTAATAATTATGGCAAAGAAACCAAAAATGTTTTTTCTATTAAAGAGAACAAATTTCAAGTTGACTATGTTAGCCTGTTTTTAAAATTTTTTCACGCTAAAGATAAAAAAATATTTTAGAAAATTAATAAAAATGCAAGAGGTATTACATTTTTATATGTAGTCTAATATATTGTTATGCTTTTTTTAAATATATTAATCTTAATGCTATAAATATTACACACTTAAAACATTGATAAATTCACCTTCCATCCATTGCAAATTGTGTACTGACTAACTATTAATATTTCTAAATCTTTATCCACTACACTTTTTTTCCATTTCTTTCCATTATCATCATCAAATAGTTTTACGCTTAAGATTTTTTTGACACTGTAATTTTATATATTTAGATTGTAGTAAATTAATAAAAATGTAGGATTTTTTTACTCTTATTTACCTACACTTACATGTATTCTAAATCTTTTAACGTATCATCTTTATAAACACCAACTAAAACACAAATTCCTTTTTCTATGCTAACTGGTATATCATCGTTTACTGAAAAATTAAAAATAAATATTTACACTTAATATGTAATAATTTTAAACAACAACCAGTTTTTAATTTAATGTAAACAATTTGTAAACAAGAATAATTATAAAGTAAGTTACATATAATTTTCGCATTATTGACTCTTTGAATAATGGCTTTCATCTTACAGTAGGTAATAATTGAAAATAAAGTCTATTTTCGTAGAATATGCAATTTATAATTTTATGATAAACAAAGCAACACTGATATGTCAGCTAAGCTGACCACAGATCACATATACCAAGTCAAATCTGACTATCTGTCTGTTTGACAAGCACAGATGATACAACATATTATTTACCCAAAGGTACAACTAACAAAGACATTTTTTTTCTATTTTATAAGAGCTACTATTTTATAGAGGCCAGTCGTGGCGCAGCGGCACGAGGTGTGACTGCAAAACCGACTGGTTGTGGGTTCGATCCACACTCGAGGAGATGAAATATTTACTTAAATTGATATTTCCATTTCTTCGCTCTGGTGTCGAGGTTAAGAGCGGCGTTGAGTTCTGCCACTCAACACGCAATGCCTCCAGAATCCGGCAGAAAGTGGGGAACGGAGTGTCTTAACACTAGGTTCCCTCTGCCTACCCTGCTGTGTGAAGCTAATTTAATTTTTAATTTTCTTACTAACTGATGTTGTTCAGCAATATAAGTTACTCTTACCAGTGATGATCTTTTACATGCAACTTATAATTGTAAAGTGCTGTCTGTTTTTACGATTAGTTGCCATCGGAAAGTCTTAGATCACACTATAACTACAATTAACTAGAAGTTCGCTAAACTAGCTATTGATTCTCCACTCACCGACCTCGTTCCAAATTCACGAATCGCATTCAACAAGTGCTCCAAAGCTGTTCATTGAACTCATTACAACCTAGTAGCTCATTTCTCCACTCTGGTACCAAGACAAAACGCAGCATTGACATTTTGTAACTCAATAAACAATATATCGAAAATTGATTAACAATAGGTTTCTTGTTTTTAACATTTTTAAAGTGTTATTCCACACTTAGGAAAGAAAAATACTTATTAAGAAAACGTATAAAAATTTTAACGTCGCTACGTTCCGCGCCTCCTGAAAACCGACCAGGCGCCCTGACCACTAGGCCATACGTTCCCATCAAACTACGTAGATTTTTATACGCTTATTACAACTTATTTATGTTGTTAGCATCTCTGTAGAGAAAGTAATTACTAAGAATTATCGTCTGGCAAGAGGGAATACTCATTATTAAATATTTTTAACATTTTTAAAGTGTTTTTCCACACTTAGGAAAGAAATTCAGGTCAGAGCGCCTGGTCGGTTTACAGGAGGCGCGGATTCGAGTCCCGCTACGTTCAAATTTTTATACGTTTTCTAAATAAGTACTAGGTTTCCTATATATATATACCTACCTACCTAGTATATATATATATATATATATATATATATATATATATATATATATATTGAGTATACAGTAAGATAAAAAAAAAACAGTATTAGGCTTCCAGTAAGAGTTCCTCTCAAAGGCAATCTTCAACATATTTAATTGTCTTCTGGCAAGAGAGTAAGCTGTTTATTAAATATTTTCAACAAGTTGTAACTAGTATAAGAGTTTCCACATAGCTTAGTAAAAAAGCATGTCAAAATCCCCACTCGAGGAAATTAAATATTTATTCTCATTTATATTTTCATTTCTTCACTCTGGTGTCAAGACAAAGCGCGGCGTTGAGTTTCGCCGCTCAACATACAATGCCTCCAAAAAAAATAGTTGGTACATTGCCTCACTTTTCAATTTGATTATAATTAGGGATGTTTGAAATTAAAAATAATTTACTCTTCAGAATCATTTATTTGGCTCTCTTTATTTTCTACTGCCCCAACTGTTTTTTGTTTTTTGTTTCCTTTTTCATTTATATTTTGTGAAGATATCTCAATTTCCAAAGTAACAGGTCCATCATTTTGTAATGAAACTTGCATATAGGCACCAAACACACCATCTAAAATTAAAATATATTGTTTTTAATCACATAATATTGTATAACCAGCTGAATTAATTAACAAAATATATTGAACTTTAGTTTTTACTTAATATTAATACATAAACTAGTGAAGCTGATTTAATCACATATACTTTAATGTGGTTAATTACCTTTTATCTTCTCTGGCTTATAAATGCTTTTTAATCTTTCAATAAGTTTTTCATAGAACTCCTTGGCTTTCTCCGAAGGCATTGCATTATGGAAATCTGGTTTGTTCCCCTAAATTGAATATTATTAGGAAATTATAAAACTTCTGATTCTGCAATAAACAGACAAACTAAGCTTCTTAAGATACTTATTGCCACATAAATTTATATTCAATAATATTAACTATGTCAGTAATGTACATTAATTCTTTTACCATACCTTCCAAGTGTTATATAATGTGAATTGGCTAACACACAGAAGTTCAAAATCTTTATCCACAATGCTCTTCTTCCATTTCTTATCATTTTCATCATCAAACAGTTTAATACTTAATATTTTTCGAGCACTAGAAACAAAAGGAACAAACTCTTGAAGCAAAAGATTAAAATGAACATGCAAAAATGTGCATGATAAGAAAATAATTCAAATTAGCAGACATATTCATGTACAATGAAAAAATAATATTTTAAAAAGATCAAACATATAGTCTATATTTAAGATATTGGTATGAACCGAAGGGTTTCTTCTTTCGATTTAATCTATGTATACAATAGATGGATAAAAATACATCGTACTTACAATGTTTCCATATCCTTTTCATTGTCATTACCACAAATTCCTATGAAGACGCACGCTCCTTGTCCAATATTGCTTACTATTTCTCCGTTAACTAAAAAAATCTTATGATGAAAAATTATGATTGTGGATTATTGTGAATTTGTCCGACAGCTTACCTGCAACTTTGGCATTCATGACACGTTGAATAACAGCTTTCATTGTGATTGATTATACTTGTTTTAAGACATAATATTCCTTTATTAAGTAATTTAATTAGTAGGTTACTTCTTTAAATAGAAGAAACATTAACGTAAGTACCGAGTCTGAGACTGTGATACATTCAACGTTGACTTTTGACATTTTATAATTGACATTTGACAAATTACTTTTGTATATATATGTTATACATGACGTTTGTATTATGCCAAATAAACAATATCTTTAGGTGGAGGCTGTACTTTAACTGGATCTCTTTTTACATGTATTCTATAATTGGGTATAGTTATCTTTTTTTTACCGGTCAATTTTGCTTGTGTGTTTTCCATACAACGTGACATTGGCGAAATGAAATGTGCTCAACTGGCACGCTCGAAACGCCATAATTTAAGAAATCAATCAATCAACAATATCTTACAATATCCTTCCAAATTTACTGCTTCATATCATTCGTGTTTTTTCTATTATACGTGACACTGGCAGATTATTTTGCGCTTGTCATCGCAAAATCAGGCCATTAAATTAAAAAAAATATGTATCTTGGAGTTATTACACTTAAAACATAATTCCGCAGTAAATTGGATCAACATCGAAACTTAATTATTCTTTTAGTATTATAAAATAACTAGCAGCCCATTCGCGGCTGCGCCCGCATACTACGTCTAATTCTTTTATTGTGCTGCAGATAAATTGGGGAAACAGCTTCACGCTGTTTCCCGCACACAGCAGGGTAGGCAGAGGGAACCTAGTGTTAAGACACTCCGTTTCCCACCTTCCGCTGAATTTTGGAGGCACCCACCTAACCATAACCAGTCGGTTTTACAGTCACAAATAGGTTCTTTTCTTATCTTATTTTTTTTTTGTCCATTTGATTTTTGACCTATAAATTGTTTTACGTTATTTCAAATTGAACTCACTGTCAAGAGATAAAATTTTTACATATCTTTTTAAGTAACTCTACAAAAAGATATCCGCGAACCGGACGACGCTCGGTTAGCAAGCTTTCCACCAGGTGGACTGAAGATCTGGTCAACGCTGAGTGCAGGCAACGCAGAACCGATCGGCGTGGAGATGCCTGGGGGAGGCATATGCTCAACATTGGGCATCATAAGGTTGATATGATGATGATGACAAAAAATATATATGATATTTGGTATTAATAAAACATTTTTTATTTATCTTATCAATTAAATTTTTTGTATCACTATTCCGTACTTCTAAAGGAAATAACGGAACCCTTATAGGATCACTTAATTGTTCGTCCGAGCGTCCGTCCGTCTGTCAAGACTCTTTTTTGCAGGAATGTGTTAGGTATCAAGTTGAAATTTATATCAAATACTCAGGTCTACTGTCCCTTGGAGCTATGAAAAAATCAGCTTCCAGCCCAACACGATGAAAAGTTAGAGACGTTTATGCCGCAATTTTTGAAACTCGCAAGGAAATCAAAACCCACAGAGTGAAATTGGCACGGAAGCCTCGGTACGCGAGTCCGACTCGCACTTTACCGGTTTTTTTTGCTAACTTTAAAATTAAATGTAGGCTAGGTAGTTCATAAGAGTTACGTTAATAAAGCTTATTATTATATTTTTTATGATAGCAAAATTACACCTGTGAAGTTACCTCAATACTTGAACAACTTTGTTAACAAAAGTTCTGTTTCCATTATTTAAATTTACTGCGAATATAACGACTTAGGTAAGAAACTGTCTTTTTAAGCTCTATTATTCCTTTAAATTATGTTTCAGCTTCACACTGTATCCCGAGTACAGCAGGATAGGCAGAGGGAACCTAATGTTAAAACACTGTGTACACAATTTTCCGCCGACTTCTGAAGGCATTGCGTGTTGAGTGGCGGAATTTAACGCCGTTTTTCGCCTCGACACCAGAGCGAAGAAATGATGAAAATGGGGAATGGTGTGTCTTCACATTATGGCCCTTTGCCTAACACAACCTAACTGCTGTGTGTGAGATACAACATGAAGCTACAAAAATGGGCTATAAAAACTAATAACAGTCCATGATAAGGACTGTTATTAGTTTTTTCATTTTGTTTTTTCATAATAAGGACTGTTATTCGGTTACTGCAATAATTTAGAAATTCGTATAATTTCATATGTGAAATTGTTATTAACGTATTTTATATTATATTTTTTGATCAGGTTAATAAGGATAAAGAGTAATAAAAAAAGAAATTAATCATTCAGACTAGTTTATTTGGAAAACAGCTAAAATATATACCCACATTAAATAATAAACCGAAAAACTTTAAGCGTAAGTAATTTAAGTTTATCTTAAAGTTACACAGGGAGTGTTGTGCATATATTTAACAATATTAATACTTTACAAAGTTATAAATTATAGCTGATAATGCCTTCCACTGTCATTTGGTTTTAACGTATACTATACTCGCTTGCTTATAGCAAGTTTCACTCTTTTAAAATAAAAAAAAAATTAAGTGCCATTCTAGACATTCTAATGTCATTTATAATCTGTCAATGTACAAAAAAAATATTTTGGCACAAAAAATATTCAATAAAACCAAAATCCTCGAGTGTAGACATAACTTAAACTGTGTTTATTGAAATTTTATCTTTTGTCCATTTTAATTTAATCTATAATATAAAATTTAATTGGAAAACTAATAACATTACAAATAAGAAACTGGATAACATAGTCAGTAGTCAGCAGTACACACAACTCGCACGATAATACTTACAAATTAAATTTTGTGAATGAATTATCTAAATTCAATATCTAACAAATTTAAAATGAACACACGTCGACTGCACATGTGCAAATTAGAGAACTAGTTGCTATTAAATGCTTCCTATATCAAATATATTTGAATTTAAAAAAAAAGTATATAACTAAAAAGAATCCTTCTTGATATAAGGTCACATCACTTGCAACAAAAATTATAAACCTTAGCACAATATAATATAGTTAATAGCCATAGCATTTAAAACTAGGAGTATTTTTAAGCTTCTTCAGCTGTACGTATACCTAATGTATAATTTTGATTAAATACCATAGACAATTTGTAGAATAAGGCTTAGATTATATAAATAAAAATATATATTACAAGAGATTGTGAAAAAAATTATAATATATTATATTTTAGTATAATTATATATTTTTTTATTAATATAATATTTTAAACACGTATCTTTCAAATCATAGACTGCTGTCATTATCCAATAAATAAAACAAAAACAAAGAATCACAAAGACGTAAATCTAGATACATATGTACATCAACAGCCTCTTTAATAACAACCTCAAAAGTTTACAACAAGAAGGTTCCTAAATTAGCCACAACACTTCCAAATAAGACACTGTTTTAAATATTATTAAAAGCTAAAATAAAAGACTTGCCGATGTTTTCCATCATCAATAAGTACTTAAATAAACCTAAAAAGAATCACAATAATCATACTTATGCATAGTATAAATCACGAAGGAATAAAATTCTCTCCATCTTTCTCTCGTACACAGTTAAGAAATATATTTATGATTTAGGTTCTAATTTTAGTGGTTTATTTCTTTCTTCTTCTGAAGGAACAAGGGTGATGAGTCCAGCGGTATAAAGCCGGACATGTTCTAAGTATCGCCGTCTGTTCTCTGGATTACTCATAACCGCAGCTACGAATTCCGACGTTTCTCGTTGTAGAGCAATGATTTTTTGCTGAATTAGCCTGTTTTTTTGCATTAATGCTATTGTTTTTAATGCTAATTCAAGAATAACTCTGTTTTGAGCGGTCTTGTCCACGGTGGCAGGCGGTGGTGGTGGTGGCGTGGTTGCCTCCACAGGTGCTGGTGTAGACAGCCAATGCATTCTTTGCAAGCGCCTTGCCTCCCTAAGGCGAGTTACTTGAGAGCCTGAAACAATAAAAAAATATTGAATAAGAAATGTGTTTACCGCCTTTGAAAAAATATAAAAGATTTTAAGTTTTATTTAATATATCAAATTGCCGTCCATGTAAATTGTGTAATAATGTTTTAATTAAACATTTATTATTTTATTTTACGTCCACTTCTTCATAATGAACAAATAATTAAGATTTTATTAGTATAAATTACATTTCCAATAACAAATTGAATGAATTTATAGTGAGAATCAAAACAATAAATTATAAATAACGTTTCGAATGATCCTAAATGAGAATGCAGCCGTCACGTTATGTGCGCATACGTTCAAAAACCAGCCGCCAACAAACAACGTGCTCCGGGCACGTGCATGACGGGAATTTTAACGTCTGTATATACCTATACTTATTATTTTCACATTATGTGAATTGATTTTTGTGTACTACTAAATATTATTCGAGGCCAGTCTGTAAACGACAGGTTGTGGATTTGAAGTACACTCGAAGAAATTAAATATTTAATATTTTTATTTCTTCGCTCTGGTCACAGGCAAAGTACAGCGTTGAGTTCCACCACTCAACATGTAATGTTTATAGAATTCGGCGCAACGTGGGAAGCGGAGTATCTTAGTATGAGTCTTAGTCTTTCTCCGCTTTCCAAGCTACATGTGGGATACAGCATAAAGTTTAAAGAAAACGAAAAAAGAGCTTTTCAGAGCTTGCAAGTGCAAATATTAGCTTTTTGTTTCATGCGTTTTTATAATAGGTACCTACTTATTTAGTGTAACTTACGCTAACTTATAAATAAATAAAAAAAAACTTAATGTGATGAATTGAATTATTAAATTAATTAATTTAACATTCATTATTATTTTTTACGTCAAAGGGGGTTATTCTTTTGTCACCACCACCACATAAGATGCACAAAGTTAAATATTTTCTTTATAATTAACCTTGTTAATTAAATTGTTGAGTGTTAAAATCGGAAAAAAAATATAAAGATAAACTGTTGTAGTGATGTTACTATTTAACGAAAAAATGATGACCATGTTGGGTATCGACGTGTATAAAGATTTTCATTAAATATTAACATTACTTAATATAATATAGAAATAGTAACCGAAAAAAAAACAGCCTAAAAAACCATCCATTTTTACTACCTAAGCATTGTTTAACGGATATCGATTAAGAAAACGTTAAGACACGAAAATTAAATTATATTAATTGACATTCTCAGGCATAACAAATGTTTTAATTGCGTATTACGAGAATATTGGGTAGATCTTTTATTTTTAGATAAAAAAGAGTTACCCATCAGCGTTATTAGATATATTTTGTGGGTGGGCCTGGGTTTTACCCTTGAACAGATTATATTATATAAGTTTTTTTTTTATATTTCGGGGCAATTTTTTTGTTAGCAAAATTTCTGGGGTGTGCACGGACGAACCCCATCCTCTCTTCCTACGCTCTTAGTAGTACCTATCGCTATAAATTGATTATTGCCGATCCAATTTAAATAGATAGGTAGGTGTTAAGTCAAAATTATTCAAAATAGTAAATATGTATAAAGGAAACAGTTAAAATGGAAATTAAGCATCACGTTTATGCGTGGCGTTATAGGCGCAAATGTGCTGAATATTTATTCATAATAATGGCCGTGATATACTTAAATATAACTGGCACATTTTTTTTTTCATATTTTAACGCTGTATCCTGCATATAGCAGGGGAACCTAGTTTTAAAACTGTTCTCATTAAGATACTTTTGTTTCCCACTTTCCACCTAATTCTGGAGGCATTAAGAATTGACTCAACGCCGCGCTTTGTCTCGTAACCAGAGCGAGAAAATAATAATATTAAATATTTCTCATATCCTCGAGTGGGAATCGAACCCACAACCTATCGCAATAACATTCGCACGCTTGTGCTCCTGCGCCACGACTGTCTGTCTGTAGTCGTAAATTTAATATTAAAATACTAAAGTGTTAAATTTAGGAATTGAAGTTTTCATATGTATTTAATTTTATTTGACATGTAAATACGCAGCGTAAACCATCTATTTTTTTTTCCTTTACTGAGAAGAAGATTAAAAGTTTACCGTTCGTAAACTTAACGTTCGAATTATAATATAAGATTAGAAAATATGAGTGTATGAACTCTAAACTCTACTTTATGTCTTGTACATTGCCATATTAAAATAATATTTAAAATTAAGGAAAACTAAAATTGAGTCACATTCCCGCGTGCTATATTATTACTCGGACTGAACAACATATAATTTCTCTATATTATGTCGCTAATTGTTGGCTAGTACGTAATGACGTAAAGGCAAAAAAAATCTTAACTTATTTTGTGTTTAAAATTAAAATCAGCTTCACGCTGTATTCCGCACACAGCACAGCAGGGTAGGTAGAAGGAACCTAGTGTTAAGACACTCCGTTCCCCACTATCTGCCGAATTCTGGAGGCATTGTTGAGTGGCAGAACTCAACGCCGCGCTTTGCCTAGACACCAGAGCGAAGAAATGGAAATATAAATTTAAGTAAATATTTCATCTCCTAGAGTGGGGATCGAACCCACAACCAGTCGGTTTTACAGTTACACTTCGTGCCGCTGCGCCACGACTGGCCTCAAAGTAAACTTAGTAAGTTGTGTTTAAAGATTTTAGATAAACATTTTTGTTCATAATTTTTACTATTTACCGAGAACACATTAAGGAAAAGTTGATTAAGAATGATGAAAAGTTGAGATATTAAAAAAAACCAGTTGGGTTTTCTGTTTCACTTTTAACCGACGTCAACATAACGTCACCTATGATGATATGAATATAAATAAATAAAATATAACTAGCTATTGTTCACGATTAATTTTATACGTCATTTGGTTATTTTCAAAATTGTTGCCAGCCTAAATAATCCATTTGCATTTTATTATTTAATTTATAAACTTTCAAAATTGTTGCCAGCTTAAATAATCCATTTGCATTTTATTATTTAATTTAATTTATAAACGCAGTAAAAAAATAATAGAATATAAAAATTAGAAAGATCTTATAATATTTCTGAAATAATGATATCATTATATTACAAACTTTAGTATATTAACGGTTTTCATTTGTTTAGAAAGTGTTAGACTAGCTACGTATATAGCTAGGTGAATGACCTAACTCAATCAATGGCTGACATCTTGCGTACTAAACTATATAATATATAGAGACAATTCTAAAGAACCATTTACTTAGATTAATTTTAATAAAATCAATATTAAAATGGTTTAAATTTAAATAAACTGAAGTTCTACATATTCTTAAAGAGTATGATTGTTCTAATACAACATGCATAATGAATGTTTATCTATTAAATATGTATAAAAGCTATTGAATTATTTGCTATAATAATAATATATAAATTATATAATTTATATGCTATCAAAATTTCGAAATTTATGGGAACGCAACGCTGCCCTTTAGTTCGACACCAGAGCGACGAAATGGAAATGTAAATTTAAATACATATTCAGCTGAGTTTATTATATATACTTATAATGTTTATCTTTTTTTATAAAGAATATTTTTTTTTCTTAAACACCTAACTGTAGCACACGGCCGCTGATAAAAAAGTACGTAATAGGTACAAATTATGAAATATTGCATAAACATCGGTTGTTCTCATGAAATAAAGGAAATCATTGTGTATTTTTTAAGAAATTTTATCCATTATAATTCAGAAGTATGCTATAATATTAAAAATATATAGTTTAATCATATTCTTATCAATATATTTTTATATGAACTTCATAACAAGTATGTAAGTTACAATTTCATGAATTATGTAAATTAAATTAAATTAAATCAGCTTCATGCTGTATCCCGCACACAGCAGGTAAGGCATAGGGAACCCAGTGTTAAGACACTCTGTTCCCCACTTTCCGCCGAGTTCTGGAGGCATTGCGTGTTGAGTGGCGGAACTCAACGCTGCGCTTCGCCTCCACGCAGAGTGAAGAAATGGAAATATAAATATAGAAATGATATTTACATTTATATTTTCATTTCTATTATTTATTTTATTATTATTTAAATAAATGTAAAATAATGTCCTTAAATTTTTGTTATAATTAATTATATGTATCGAAATTATAAATACTATGAAAGCATTCGACGAGTAGATAGATAAATAAAAATCAATTATTAATTTAACAACAAAACCAGTAATGGCATTTTCATTTCTTGTTTTGTATTTGCATTATCATTCAGCATGTATTGGCAAAGCAAGGCAAAGTCCTTCATTTATATCTTCTTATATACGAGTATACACATAACGTGTCCGAATCACTGTTTTATCTCAGGCCAGATCGAGAAAAAGTTTTTTTTCTCAAAAATATTTTTTAAAATAGAATTTAAGCCAACATAATATAGCCATCACATTCAGCCATCAGCAGGATCAATACTTAGAATCAATATTTTTTTAATTATTCACATTAATAATTTTTATTTTCGTAAAATTAGTCGTTTTACCAATAAACAATAACCATAATTATTTTTATTCTAATTTTTTTTTTCGTAACGATGAGAAATTTAAAGAATTTATATACAAATATAAACTATATAAGAAAGGCACATAGATTTAGTATCAATCATTATCAAGTAAATTGTCAATTATTTTCTTTTTTTTTTTGATAAAACGCATAAAATAAAATTTTATTCTTAATTATTAATATTACAAACGAAACCAAAAATTCTATAATAATATTGCATTGCCTTCATATTAATAAACATATCTACCAACAATTATTTATTTTCTCCAGTGCGGTAGGTCAGTGCCTCAAGTTACCATGGCTGTATCTATTTATTCCCACGGCATATTATTAAAAAAAACTTACCTTTTTTTATTTTTCTAATCCTCTTTTCACACATTTTCCTTGTTTATACACAGCTGGCTGGCGCCAAACACAATAAAAAACAACAAAAATTTGTAAATCGAACGCGGTGAACTAGTACGTGTGTATTGCTCGAGCTCCGAACTAGGTTTGAAAATCGAATGCCCGGGCCGTCGCGACGTAAAGACTGAAGCGCCACAGAGCGAGATGGAAAGTTGTATTGTCATGCGAAAATCACCATCTCCACAAAACATCACGTTTTGTTTTGAATAATAAATACGACTTATTTATGCTTTTATGCAGGAAATATTTAATGTCCTAAATTACGCTGTTATGATGCAATCGGATAATGTGACCAAAACACGTGATGGTTGTAAGTTTGATTCTCATTTAAGTTGTTATGCATGTTTTATGAGTCCGTCACCCAACACGCATTGTCTTTAAAGTCCTCTTAGAGTGGAGAAATAAATGTCTTAGCACTGGGATCTCTTAGTTAATAATTATGCACGAAGAGAAACTTAAAGTTAGTATTAAACCATTTAGATAAGAGCAGTAAATTAATTTATATGTATTAATGTATTTATGTTTAAAGTAGAAAAAAAAGATTAAATATAAAATAGTTAGAAGTAAAATCACTTTTAGATATTTATTTAAATCAACTAAAGACATTTGTTGTTGTATTCGGACGGAGTTGTTATTGTATTCGGAAAACAAAATTCATATTTTTTTCATGTATAATTTAATAATGATCGCTTGTTAAATTATATTTGAAAAAACAAAACATGTGTTGCAAAGTGCAGATAAATATTAGAAATTTACTATCCATATATACTTTTGTATTTTATTTTGCGACAACTATTCAATTAAAATGTTTATCGCTGTGTCAAATAAGAGTACTTGAAAATTATTTTTTGTACAATTCTATCAAACTGACAAAGTTATGAACGTTTAGCAATCTTTTAAACTTATAATAAGTTAACTTCCTATAAAAAATCCTAACAACTCGCTAAAAGTTTGTATACAGTTCTATTTTCGATAGTAAAATTCATGATATTTTAGAAGTTTAATTATATGAAAAGGTTCTTGCTATGCAATACTAGGTATTATTTTAAGGTTTAATTTAATACAAGCTCTTATCCGCTTCTTCCTCGTGGTCAATTGAAAAGAATTAGAGTTGTTTATGACAAGTGATTCCAGTTGCCAGAAGTGACTCCGACCGTGGGTTAAATAGAAACAAATGGACTCCGACATAAAAAAAAATCCAATTCGAATCAGCGTTTCTTTAGATAAAGCACGTTCAACCAAACAAATTCTTTAGTACTAACAAGAACACCAAAACAGTATTCTATAATACAATGGGCATATGGTTAAAATATGAGTGTTTATTTTGATATTTTGTAATATACAGGCCATTTGTAATATACATGGTGTAAGGACAACGCAACGGTTGTAGTTGGTTTGGTTATTATTTATTAATATTTCCATTTCTTCGCTCTGGTACTAAGGCAAAAAGCCCTGCCGTTCCTCAACACGCAAAGCCTGCAAAAGTGGAGAACGGAGTGTCTTAACACTGGGTTCCCCCTGCCTACCTTGCTTAATGCGGGATACAGCGTGAAGCAGATTTTTGTACTCGCATTGAACAAAATTACCCCATTCAAAAGGGTAATTTCTTTAATGGTAACATATCAGAGGCGCAGTGCTCACGTCGCATGGTGCAACACGTGTAGACGAATTACCAGGGACCGCTATGTACCGGACATCGAGCTACGTATCACTCGACTTTTTATCTTTTAGATAATATTTATATTAGTCTATGTGTATCAAAATAATAAACGTCATACATTCTATATTTATTTTTATAAGATAATATACGATATGTTTATATTTTATTTGCCGCGTAATGTGTTACATATATCATTTGGATTGATTATCAAAGGCTAAGGATATTAAATTTAAAATGTTATAATGTATTTTCAAATTGCATAAATTAATTTAAATAATGTAACGTTACGTATTTTGTTGCTAACCATAGCTTTATAATGGGAAAATTGTTAATAAATATTTATAAATATATATTTTTTAAAACAAACATAGATACTTTATAACTCCTGTGTAGAGATTTATATTTGTTCTTTAATCAAGATTATTGTTGAAACACGTCGTTTTTTAATGTAATGTAAGCGTACTTTCATATTAAAACATTTGTGATGCGGTTAAGTAGGGTCTAACTTGTCGATGATCGTTATAATTCAATTTCATTCGATAAAACGTCTATTTTCATAGAATATTCCCTTTTTCCCATTTCGTGAACAGACCAGACCATATCTGAAAACTAGGTTGGTAATTAAAAATTTACAATTTGTAAAATTTGGATAAAATACCTAAGT
Source organism: Heliconius erato x Heliconius himera (assembly GCA_013421005.1). Lineage (NCBI taxonomy): Eukaryota > Metazoa > Arthropoda > Insecta > Lepidoptera > Nymphalidae > Heliconius > Heliconius erato x Heliconius himera. Next base: position 20,022 of record JAATLQ010004430.1, on the reverse strand, counting down.
GCGGTTTTAGAGTTTTAGGTTTCACAGACAAAAAACGCAATGGGGACGATAAATTAAAAAAAAAATGTAAAATCAATCTAATAGTTAATTCTATAATATCTAATCAAGCATTTAAAAATTAAAAAAATGTTGTACAATGTGCTCAGTTGACATTGTACGCTCCATTTCAATTCGTACATCGACGTAGACACGTTGTGACGGCAGACATAACAACGCGACTTATGATTCACTTGTTATGAGCTCACATATCACTGTTTAAAAATGCATAGCAGTTGAAAATAATTTATCTAAGATTTTAAAGCATTTATATGCGAAGTGACCCCGTTCGATTTCCACTCATAGGAATCAATTATTATTTATTAATATTTTTATTTTTTCTCTCTGTTACCTAGGCGAAGCGCGGCGTGGAGTTGCGCCACGCAATACGCAATGTCTCAAAAATTCAGTGGAATATGGGGAACGGAGTGTCTATGTCATAATTTTTCCTATGTGTCATCCATGTACAGACAGCAATCACTATATGTGCGATATGAATATGTAACGATTCATATCATATATTGCTCACCCAATGACTACAATATGTTTCAATGAAATTCTATTTTTAATTTATTTAATTTACTATCTTTTTCTTCTAATAAATGATTGATAAATTTCATAAAAAATATGTCATTAAGAACAAACGAAAAAATTATGTATTATGTAATTAGCTCTTATATTTGACTAAGCCGTTTCCAATGAAACCTTAAAAAAATGACAAAAAATAAATTATTCTTGTTGACTTGCGATTATAATTATAAAAAATCGTATAAATTTTAAATATCCTACATCCTACCGGAGCAAGATAAGGCTGGTTGGTTCCTGGTAGTAATGTAAAGTAATTCAAATGTGGAAAAACTCCACTCCAATCCACATTGCCTCCCACGTGGTGTACCACGTTGAACGTGCACACAACGTGCTCAGGGCCCCGGCTGCTATAATATATTAGAATAAAAAATCTGCATCTATTTATCATGGTATTTCTTGTTACTATAGAATACATGTTTTATATGACGTATGTGCTTGACGATTCGAACGAGTCTCAATATTTTTTGTAAATAAGATGTTTTTTGTTTATTTAAATTTAAATTTGCATTTATTCGCTCTGGTGTCGAGGCTAAACGCGGCGTTGAGCTCCGTCGATGCGTCCATGCAATGCCTCCAGAATTAGGTGGAAAGTGTCTTAACACTAGACTCCTTTGTCTATTCTGTTGTGTGTAGGATACAGCGTGAACCTGATTTATTTTTTTGCTTTCTTCGTTTTTCAATTTGTTTTTATGATTTGAGATAATATATGATTTGGGAAACCACGCCCAGATTATAAGAAAAAGTAAAAAAAATATATAATTAAGAAAAACAGAAAAAAATTGTTTAATATTTATCTATGTGAGAATTGAATCCATTGCAATCGGACAACTTCTATCTGTATACCATATCGATAATTTTTTATACATTTTTTTAAAAATATAGACGATAAATTAGCAATATTTAGTATTAACATTATTTTTACGATGCAAATGAACCAGTTTTTCGTTTTGGTAGCGAAGCGCAGCTTTTATTGATTTACTGAACCAGCAGCTCATACTATAAATATAAAGGGTGGATGCTGGGTGGGGTGCATCTCCCTGCCTATGTAATATGATGCAATAAATATATGAAAGTTGGTTAAATTAAATTTTCAATTGTATTTACGTCTTTTACATATCATATGGAATAGATAAAAGATACATGGTAAAACGCTCCTCATTTTTTGACATTCTCTTCTTTTGCTTAGATAAGTACCGGCTATCAGGCACATAATATTTATGTGTCCGATAGCGGGTCTATGTCGACCAGAACCTCCAAGAGAAACTTGAATGAATGTTTTTCCAAATGTGCATAGGTAATAAATAATAAATATATTTTGAAATAGAATCGTCACCAATTTTTAACAGCTATAGCTAGCAACGTCACCAAAGATCACTAAAAAGCATATAGTGCATAGAAATATGCGTGAAGCGTGTTTCATTTCATCATTTGCCCATTGTTCGTATATACGTCCTTCGCTGCACGCGCGTGCACGCCAACGTGCTGCAACGTGCAATGACCTGCACCAACCTCGTGTTGATACACGCCGGCCGAGCTATGGCGATTAAACGTCACTATCGCTAATTAATTGAAATATCTGGGGCGATGATAAAAATTTAGCTTTTTTTAGTGTCACGCTACAGCGTGTCAGGTAGGCAGAGGGAACGTAGTGTTGATACACTCTGTTTCCCATTTATCGCCGAATTTTGTATGCATTGCGTGTTGCGTTGCGGAAGTCAACGCTGCGCTTTGCCTCGGCACCAAAGCGAATAAAGGAAAATGTGAAATATTTAATTTTTTCGAGTGGATATCGAATTTAGAACTTGTCTCGCGTTTACAGTCCCACTATGTGCCGCTGCGCATAGTAGGTATACAAATTGTGAAGTAACTGTAATAATAACTGCATCTTTAAAAACATTTCGCAAAAAATCTTGAGCTCTTAGGTTATAAATAAATCTCACAGCTCTTTTTTGGAGAATAATATCTTCAGCACTGCCTCATAGTAGCATTCCATAAGATAACATATTATGAAAATAGCTATAGTAGTCGGGCAGTTTCAAGTTTCAACGACCGTCACTTGTCATTTTTTTTTAGCTTTTAGCATTTTTTTTAGCATTTAACATTAGATTGTTAAATATCAAACCAACGAAGAAGTATATTATTTGTATATATATATATATATATATATATATATATATATATATATATATATATATATATATATATATATATATATATATATAT
>JAATLQ010004430.1:0-16589 GCA_013421005.1 Heliconius erato x Heliconius himera | reverse complement strand
TATATATATATATATATATATATATATATATATATATATATATATATATATATATGTATATATATATAAATATATATATGTATATGAATAGCACGATAATATCTGTAGGAGCTAAAGTAAAAAACAAAGAGACTGTATTCAAAAGGCTTTTTTATCCATTTTACGGGAAATATTTATTATATTTTACGGAATTGTCTCAGACTCTATAATTATAATAAAATTATGGAAGTATAATGATTTAAAAAAATATTATCTATTAATGTACATATTGTGTAAATGTAAATTAATGTATTTCTTTTATATATATTATTAATTTACATATAATATAATAATTAATAATATTTTTTTTAAATCATTGTACATAGATAATTATATATTTTATTATATAAATTTAATATGATAATAATATTCAGTTAGAACCTACTACCTAACTTTTTTGTTCTGGATAATTAAAAGATTGTCAATAATTTTTATTTTAAAATTATAATTATTGCAAAAACAATTTAATTATAGATATTAACACTAAATTGACGATAAATTGGTAAAAAATATTAGATATTAAGTGATATATTTTATTATAACTTATTTATAAAAAATCAATTCGTTTGCGAAAAAAGTATTCAATAATACTTTTTTACCAGCGAAATTTAACAGAAGCAAAATTATCTTCACCACTTTACATTGTAAATATATATTTTTTCTTTAAGCAGTAATTGAATCCACTATCAATGTTATATTATAACTGCCACCATAACGTCTATTTAAGAATTCATAATATTTTTTTAGAACATGGTAGGTTAGGCAGTAGGAACTTGGGAACCTAGTTTTATACACGTTCGATCTCATTTGACACTTCCGTTCCTCATTTGCCGTCGAACTCTGGAGGCATTGCGTGTTGAGTGGCGGAACTCAACGCAGAGCTTTTCCCCGACACCAGAGCGAAGAAATCAAAATATTAAATATTTCATTTCCTCGAATGGGAATCGAATCCACAGCCTGTCGCGTTCACAGTCACATACTTGCGCCCCTGCGCCACAACTAGCCTCATATATTCATAAATCAATATGTTTATAAGAACCGTATAGGCGTTAAGTTCCGCAACTCAACACGCAATGCCTAGAAAAAAACAATAAAAAGTGAAAAACGGAGTGTCTTAACACTAGGTTCCATCTGCCTACCCTGCTATATACGGGATACAGCGTGAAGCTGATAAACAAAAAGAAAAAAAAAGAAACGTATTAAAGTCTATTGAATAAAGACATGTGATTGATAAGCGTTTTAAGTCACGTACTTCATACTCTATTGAAATACAGTCGTAGCTACCATGTGAGTGTCACACAAGCCGCACGTTCTTGGTAACGTTGTTTACAGTAACAGCAGTAGGTATACAGGTTTATTTTATTTTTTTAAATTAAAATTTGGGAAGATTCAACCGTCTTATCGTAGGTTCGATACCTGAGAATGAAAAAAATGTTTGTTTACTTAACAAAATGATTATATATAAATATATAAATAGATGGATTACTATCTAAATATTTAGGTCGTCGTAACGCAGAGGTACAAGCGCGTGGCTGTGAACACAGACGGTTGTGGTTTCCATTCTCACTTGGGGAAATGAATTATTATTTATTAATATTTTAATTTTTTTACTCTGGTAACAAGGCAAATGATGGTGTTCACTTAACACGCAATGCTTCGAAAATTCGCCTAAAAAAGGGGAAGGGAGTGTTTTAAACTTTTAACAATAGGTTCCCTCTGCCAACTCCGCTATGTGAAAATATAGCGTGAAGCTGTAAAAAAATAACGATAACAAAATATAATTTAACATATCAATTTTTTTTTTTTTCAAATTATAATAACATTTCGTTAATAAACTGCGCAATATATTATAAAAAATCGAAAAAAACAATAATGTTTACGGAAGTGCGGTAAAGCCGGTAGGCGATAAAGTACCTAATAGCAGACAGCCAGCACGGTCACGTTTGATCCCATGCAGCGCTCACAACGTGCTGCATTAGCATGAAAACAACCATTTTGTGTTGATATATTTTTTTATTATCATAAATACATGTGATGTTTGGTTGTCTATTATATAAAATGTCCTTGTTTAACGCGGCGTTCAGTTCCGGAAAGGGATTTGATATTAGGTTGTCTCTGAATTCTGCTTTATACGTGATAGAAAATGTTCTTGAGGAATAACATAAAAGTATGTGTCATGGAGAATAGAGTGGGTTTCCCAGTCTACTCCAAGGCCACAAGCCGAGGTTTGAATCCCGTAGGGGACGCCCCTACCGCCGTTAGCATCCTCACAAGCAGCCACATAGTGCTTGCTATTTTTCAAGGACAAAGTACCCTATTTCCAGGTGGATACCCGGTGTCGCAGTTAAAGTAGCGCCTAGAGCATTAACCTCAAGTTCGAAAACAAAGAATAGTGAAGTATAGTTTTGAATAATAATATGTATTTTTTAAAGTTGGAAATGATTACATATATACTTTTATTTATGTATTTATAGGCTGTCTTAGGTACTTAGAACTTATAATTTTAGTTAGTAGACATTCTATATACAAATTTCATATCATCGTTAAGCGGAACGAAAGTATCTTAATGGAAATGGAGTGTCTTAACACTCCTGCATCCACTATATAGTATAGGATAGTCTTAACAATAGATTTCCCCCGCTATCATTGCTATGTGCGGGATACAGCGTGAAGGTAAAAATATGTATCAACATTTAATTTATTGAGGCCATCCCAGCGTCGTGGCACAGTTTTGTTGATGGTTGTAGATTCGATTAACGGTCGGGGAATATGGTAATTTTTATTTCCTTGCTTTCGTACGATAAGTTGAAAATATAATTAAAATGTTCGTCACTAAGAAGGCGTCATAAATTTTACTCGCTGACAACTTTTATTTTTAAATATGCTTAAGTAATTATATGAAATAAATATTTATATACCTGTGGAGACGTCCTAGCAATTCAATTCAGCTTATCTAGGAAAATATATAAATATTTAATGATGATTAAAACATTTTTATATTGGAAAAACTATAAATGTGATACCTAAATACGTCATATCAATCTTTTCCTTGAATTGTCCAAGTGATCTGATTAATTTTAAATTATACTTCACTCATTTCCTCATCATTAAAAGCCAGTCGTGGGTTCAATGCCCACTTGAGGAAATGAAATATATAATATTTTAATTTTTTCGCACGAATGTCGCGACTTTGACTTCCGGCACTCAGCACGCGATGCCTCCAGATTTTGGGGGAAAATTGGGAACGGAGTAACTTAACACCAGGTTCCCTCTACTTACCCTGCTGTATGCGGGATACAGCGTGAAGCTGAAAAAAAATCTACACTCGTTTATCACGGCAGGAAAATATAAATGCTTTTTCCGCTCACGTTCACCAGACCTACGTTTGAGAGGATATAATAAGATTAGTTTTACGTCGAGTATTATTAACAGGAAGTGTGCATTTTAAAGTCACGTGTTGTCTTTTGAAATGGCATGACTATTGTGATTAGATTATCTTGAAATTTGGATAGTTGTCACACACGCACCGCGACAGGTTATGGGTTCGATTTTCACTCCAGGATATGAAATATTTAATATTTTTTTTTTGTCACTGTTGTCTGGTAAGCTCAACACGCATGCCTCCGATGTACAATGCTAAGAATTTAGCGGAAAGTGGGGAACTGAGTGTGAACTGTGAACCTCCCTCTGCCTATCCTGCTACAAGCATAAAGCTGTTCATTTTTTTAGTTTATTCGATAAGATATTTTTTTTTTAATCAGTAAAGTATCAATGCTTACTATTTGCTTGATGTAGGATCTCAAATCTTGCATGTCTGAAATACTTGCGTTGTTAATTTTTTATTGCAACTAGCTGTCCGCCCGCGGCTTCTCCCGCTTGAACTACATGATTATTCATTTAATAAACAGAATGGACTGGCAACTACAATGACTTCTAATATGGTTTTTATTACTTTAATCTGTAATCTTCCGTCTTAGCCAACAATCTTACCAGCGCGATTCAGAAAGTGATGCTTTATGCACAGCGCCATCTATTTGGCTTAAAGTTAAACTGTAACTGTTCGGACAGTTAAAAAATCTCGTTTTATGTTAAATTTCACTTAATACATAATTATATTAATCGAAAACGACGTTTTACTAAATACATACTATATAGTTAAGAGTACAAATTTATTATAAACAATTATACATTTATTATAAATATAGATATAGATTACTATATAATTTTCGCAGCCAAAATAATGCCTTGAGTTCATTCAAATGACGACAACTTTTTTTTAATTAACCGATTTTGATGAAACAAACTTTAAATGCTATTCTAAGTTAAAATAAAACAATTGCTGAAAGTTTTAAGTAAATCGGTTCAGTACTTTCGGAGATTTACGTGGTCATATGTACAGGCGGACAGACAGACAGACAACAAATTAAAAAAATATATTTTTGCTTTCTATTATTCTTTTTAAATGTCCCTCTATCCATTTCAGCCAAATACTAAATGTACAGATAAAATATTTTTACTGTTTTATTAATATATAAAGATATTATATCCTTACACTTCGCTGACTTTTTATTTTTGAAACTGAAAGTCAATGGAGTTTATCTAGTCATGTTTCTATTTAAGTTAACCATTATTTAATAAAAAATATATAACACAATATGTATATACAATGTAATTTAAAACAGCGGGCGAAGCCACGGTTGTGTCGCTAGTCAAAAATTTTAATACCTATTAAGAAATAAGTATGAGGAAGAGATTCCAAAATGAGCTTCGCAAAATAGCATTTTATTTATCAGCTTTATTCTGTATTCCGCATTTGACAGTGTAGGCAGGAGTAACCTAGTTTCAAGATACTCCGTTTCCCACTTTCTGCCATATTTTACGAGACACGAAATGCCTCGAAAAAAATGGTCAAAAGCCTGAAACCTGGCCTTGATGCCACGACGGCCCCTAAGAAATAATAATAAAATACCTAGTATTACTTTTTAAAATCAATTTAAAGTTCCTTGTCCTTGTTCTATTTCAGGCGATGTATTGAAAGAGGTATAGATAATATTAGCGTATTTATAACTACTAGATAATAGTAAATAAAATAAATCAGCTTCACGCTGTATCCCGCACACAGCAGGGTAGGCAGAGGGAACCTAGTGTAAGACACTCCGTTCCCCACTTTCTGCCGAATTCTGGAGGCATTGCGTATTAAGTGGAAGAACTCAACGCCGCGCTTTGCCTCGACACCAGAGCGAAGAAAATGGAAATATAAATTTAAGTAAATATTTCATCTCCTCGAATGGGGATCGAACCCACAACCAGTCTCTACTAATAGTAAACTTGGATAAGTAAACTTGGATAAGTAAGGCCTCATCTACTAATAGTAAACTTGGATAAGTTAAGATCATATTTAATTATCCTCAGAACTCGTACACGTGTTGTAACTCTTAAGTACAATGTTCGTTTCTATGTAGGAATTTATTTATGTAAATATACTTTTTTTTTTTTTTATACGTACATATTAGAGGCCAGTCGTGGCGCAGAGGCACAAAGTGTGACTGTAAAATCGACTGGTTGTGGGTTCGATCCAAACTCGAGGAAGTGAAATATTTATTTACATTTATATTTTCATTTTCTTCGTTCTGGTGTCGAGGCAAAGCGCGGCGTTGAGTCTCGCCACTCAGTACGCAATGCCTTCAGTATTCGGCGGAAAGTGGGGAACGGAGTGTCTTAACACTAGGTTCCCTCTGCCTACCCTGCTGTGTGTGGGATACAGCGTGAAGCTGATATTATACGTACATATTATTTTTCAATATATTGTTAGAAATCGAAAGCGGGTAACGTTTTTACAAAAACACAATAAAACACACATATCGTCTATATGATTCTAAAGTATTTGGAACAGGATACTGTGCAATAAGTGATATGTATCACTTAATAACAATACTTCACACTAGTTTCCTTCCAATAGGAGCCGTTGCCTACAAGCAACTGCCCCCGATTGACACAATTCCACTGCTTTTATAATAATTTTCACCTAAATCTACCCTCTTTTAGACGAGTTCGCTAACACTATCTTATTTTTTATTATAGTCGGATAATAAACGCTATGGTTATCAGGTCATTACCCACTGGGAGGCCAGTGAGTTATTTTCATTTCCTCGCCCTGATGATAAGATTAGAGACCGCTTTCCGCCACTCAACTCAGTGCAGTGTCTTCAAAATTGGGCGATGCGTGGGTAACGGAGTGTCTCAATCTCAACACTAAGTTACCTCTGCCTGTTGGTCAGGTCAACATTTTAGAAAAAAAAGTTAAAACTAAAAGTAAAAAGGTAAACAGTTAAATTTGACAAAACTTTTTTTTTTAAATTTATTTATGAGTTTTACGCCACACACTTTGATCGTCTGTGTCTTTTTTGTTACTCTATTTTTCTTCATTATCTTATTAGTCTGTGCCAAATGAAGATTAATTGGTTTCAGTAAATTACAAGTAGGTGTACAGGTTGCGTTCCTGAGGGCTAGAAGCCTTCATCAATGTCAATTGGATGTTACAATATTTGAAGAACTGGAACAGCCCTTCTAAAACCAGAACCTTTGTTTGGTAATACTACTCCTCTCCCCCTATTCAATATTCAGATTAGTCGATGGTGATGGTTGACCACGTCGATTATGGTGTAGTTATAGTTGTAGTGGGCAAAAAGCCCGGCGTTGTGTCCCCTCACTCAATAATTCGTAAAATTCAGCGGAAAGTGGGGAACGTGGTATCTTTACATTAAATTTCTCCTCTCCATCCCCGTTGTGTGCGGGATATATCGTGAAGCAGATTTTTTTAAAATTTATAGTTGTAGTGATTTCGTTAAACACTTTACAACTATTTACAGGGTTCAGTGTTGATGCCCTACGATATACTTTTTTGAGTTGACCGGCGGCAGGGAACCATTATTTTTTTTTTTTGGAATAGGACAAGGCAAATGAGCGACCACGACCCCGTGCAACACCAGAGGAGCTAAAGGTGCGTTGTCGACCTTTAAGTTGGAGATAGACGCGCTTTTTGAAGGCACCCATGTCATATCGACCTAGAAACACAGCCGCGGATAGGCCATTTCACAGTTCCGTGGCGCGTGGAAGGAAGTTCTTACGAAACCGCACAGTAGTGAATTGCCACGTATCCAGGTGGTGTGGATGATAGTTTAGCTTGTGACGTACTGTGCGGTTAGAAAATTCGGCGGCAGATAACAGGTCAAACAGTTCTTCAGAACACTCCCCATGATAAATGTGGTAGAGAACGCACAGCGAGGAGAGTTCTCTATGCAAAGCCAAGCCTTTCACAGATCATTGGGGACCCAATGATTCGAATGGATCTATGTTGTGTGCGATCAAATGATTCAAGCTGATACTGGGGTGCACCAGCCCAGAGATGAGAACAGTACTCCATATGAGGCCAAACCTGGGTCCTATATAGGGCCAAACGGTGTTTTGGAATAAAATACCGTCTCGCTCTGTTGATGACCCCTAGTTTCTTCGAGGCTAACTTGGCCTTGCTTTCAAGGTGATCGCTATACTATACACAATATACTGATACTGGGAGCGGCTGTAAGGGGAATGTTTTGAAAGACTGGCGATACGATAAATGGGATTTTTTTAATGGTTAACGTGCAAACTTAACTTACTTTACTTAACTTTCCTCATTCATGATAAGGATGTTATTTTAATTTTATTATATAATATTTTCTTTCTTATATTTCAAGAAATATTTATATTTTTCCTTTGTGTTTCATGTAGAGCAAGTCAATTTAATATTTCAATTACAAAATGAACGGAAGGTAGCTTAGTCTATTTTTATATACCAGGTCAATCGATTTTCTTTCTTATACTTACTACTATTGGATATATATATATACAAATATATCATATAGCTTTAGTCTTTTGATTTTTAGTAGATATGTTTATGGATTGTTTTCCGCCTGATTTGAACTCCGCCACTCAAGCGAAACTTAACGCCGCGGTTTTGCGTATTTGTATACCAGAGCAAGAAATGAAAAAATATTAATTATTGATGAGGCCTTCGTGGCGCAGGGGCACAGGCGTGTGATTGTTACGCGACTGTTATTGGTTCGATTCCTAATAGGGGGAATATTTTTTTTACAGTGCGTTACAGTCACACCCCTGTGCCGCTGCGAGTATTTACTATCAAATATTTACCTACATACATAATATTTACAACTATCATGTAACCAAATGGGTGTCACGACATATTGACATTATAAATGAAGGTAGACTTAAACTACAAACACTTGTTAGTTAATCTTTCTCATATTACTTATAAGTACTGTTCTTGTCACGTTGAGAAACACGCTGTCATGCCAACACTAACGTGCCCTAGATTAACTTGGCTTTGTAAAAATGTATTTAGTAAGTAAATTCGCTTAGCACTTGATTATTTAAATTATAAAAATAGAATAGAATAGATAGAGGCCAGTCGTGGCGCAGGGGCACAAAGTGTGACTGTAAAAGGAACCGGTTGTGGGTTTGATTCCTACTCGAGGAAATGAAATATTTAATTAATTTACGTTTCCATTTTTCGCTCTGGTGTCCAGGCAAAGTTAATAGTTAAGTTTCGCTACTCACCACGCAAAGCCGCCAAACTTCGGCGGAAAGTGGGGAACCGAGTGTCTTTACACTAGGTTTCCTCAGCCTTGCCTGCCTGCTATGTCCCGTTACGCTGTATCCCGCACATAGCCTGTGCTGCTATATAGCGTAAGTAAAAAAAAATAGAAAAATAGAAGTCATAGTTTTATAATAGAGTTTTATTCCAAAACGAATATAAGGTGAATTTACAACATCCTCCTCCGAAATAACAATTTGTGCTCGCTTCATTCTCGATGAATTTTTATAATAATATTTTTTTTATTGATTTTCTAGCACGTTGGTATTTGCGACGTTTGGTCAAAAGAAGAATTCTGAATAATTAAATTAGAATCTAGAAAGGATATTTAAAAAAGTATTTTTATATAATTTCTCATAGTTATCTTGTTTTATATAAGCTTAATTTGTTCATATACAAATATTTTATCGTAAAAATATATTAAACAATTTTTTTTTATTTATCCAAGATTCCTATCTTAAAAGATAGAAAAGATATAAATACTACGAAGCCACGTGACGTGATCTGTTTACAATAATTATCACTTGCAGAGCTAAGTTCAATTAATCAATTAGTTCTTGTATTGCTGTAATGATCACAATGTATATCATTTATGATGATTATTAAAATATACTTATTTACAATGATCATTTTATTATATGAAGAGATAGGTTTACAAAAATATGTCTGTAGAAGGAAGAAATATCAAATAAACAATTAAAATTATAAATTAAATCAGCTTCTATTCTTCTATCTCTATCCCGCACACAGCAAGGTAGGCAGAGGGAACCTAGTGTTAAGACACTCAGTTCCCCACTTTCCGCCGAATTCTAAAGGCATTGCGTACTGAGTTGCGGAACTCAACGCCGCGCTTTGCCTCGACACCAGAGCGAAGAAATGAAAATATAAATGTAAATAAATATTTCACAACCAGTCAATCATATCATATCAAATAAAAAGAAAAAATATACATATTATAGTTCTTATCAACAGAAAATATTAAATAAAACGTGAATCATGATTTAAAAATGTACTGATATGTGTAAATATCATATTTTAAAATTATGGGGTTAATAATTTAATATTTGGTGATAGAGATAGATGTAGATAGAGATAGGTATACTTATTTTTTTTATGGCTAATTCATTTTGCTGGATTTCTTCAGTTCTAAACGAATAAAAAGTGAAGAATAAATGTTAAAGAAGAAATATACTCTTTAGTACCAATCTTAATAGAGAGATAGTATAATAACAGTAAAATTACAATATATTCATTTAATAATATTGAGGCAGTCGTGGCGCAGTGGTACAACAATGTCGTTGTAAACGCCACGACAATGGATTCGATTTCCACTCAGGGGAATATTATATATTAATAGTATCTTCGCGCTGGCAATGAAGCAATTAAAGCGTGGCGTTGAGTCCCACCACTCAACGTAGCCTCGAAAGTTCGGTGGGAAGTATGCTAAAATTAGATATCTCAACACTAGGTTCCCTGCTATACGCTGGATACAGCGTAAACCTGCAAAAAAGACAAAAAAAAATGATCACACCAGACACTTACAAGGCTATAACAGTCTTACATACTAAGTACTTACGTACTAAGTCTTGTCTCCTCGATTCATTATAGGCTAATGCGTAACTGTACATAGCGAATAGTAAACGTTAAAAACGTCACCTTGTAACGTAACGGAGTAAACATCGAGCACGTGTGTGTGCACACGAATTATGGCAATCGCGATTTATCACCTGCCTCCCATCTGACTACATATTTTTTATATATTGTACATATTTTTTATTTATACTACTCGAATGGAAAAATAATAAGGATTAAATAAAAAATTAAAATAAATCAGCTTCCGCTGTATCCCGCACACAGCATGGTAGGCAGAGGGAACCTAGTGTTGTAACACTTAGGTCCCCAGTTTGGCCCGAGTTTTGGAGGCATTGCGTGTTGAGTGGCGGAACTCAACGCCGCGCTTTCCCTCTACACCAGAGGATAAAAATGAAAATATAAATAAATATTTCATTTCATTTCATCAAGAACACTAAGCGGACTCAATGCTGCGCATTTCTCGAAGCGTAGTTCTCGCATTTGGGTGAAAAGTGAAGTGAGAGAACAAAGTGTCTTAACTCTCTCTAAAGTCTACAGTCTAAAGTCTAACTTGTACTTGATCAGTTTTCACTTTACATAAGGACTACCTAGTGTGCGTTAATTACTGTTAAGGCTAAAAATCGCATTTGACCATCTTAATCAGAAGGGAAATCGAATCTCCAACTATTTTACATACTTCAATAAATATATTATTCTGTTTGACATTGAAAGATAAAGAGAAAAATAAAGTGCATATGAAAAATATTAAAATAAGTTTACAGCCTACGGGATTTTTTTGGTATTTTGAGATATCCTTCAGCACGTTGCATGTTAAAATGGTTATGATGCGACAGCATTATAATTTTAAATCCTTCAAGAAAAAAATGTGTTTTTAGTACAATATTTAGGGGTGATAAAAATAAAAATAATTATTGATTATTTTTGTATTTATCTATATATATTATTTGTGTATCGTATTAGGGCAGGGCATAATACACTTAGAATAGTGACTAAAACCGCAGCAGAGTAAGCAGAGTGACCCTCACAGGGAACCCTCGAAGTTTTTTTTTTATTCTATTGTACTTCCATACGTATGTAATTCTTTTATTTGATTGCATTAATGGTATATAAAATATATTTTTGTATGAACACTTGCCTGTAATTTTTACCGTAATAGCTAAAATGGAAAATATGTAAAATAATGTATATTTACCACAATCGTTTACTATAGTCACCGTGTTGGGAACCCTAGGTCACGTTGTGGCCACGATTCGGAAGTGCACATGGCTGACCACGCTTCACGTTGCTATAGTGTCGCATGTGTAAGTAGCTACATACATATATTATTGAGATCACATATTGTTTATACACTTCATAAACACAACCGAATACGATGTATCTAGAACTAGATCAAAATATGTTGATCTATTTCGTTGTTCGGTATTCAGGTATATTTAAGTAATTTCTTAAAAATTAAATAGAAAAAAAAATTTTTTTTTTTTAAAACTGAAACTGTGTTTTTTTTTAGCTTCAACTTGATTTGAAATGGTATGTGCCTATGTACATATGAAACACGAGCAGTTAAATTCAAGTATAAGTAAAAAAAATCTGCAACTAATATTCGCAGTTGTTCTCATTGTTAAAGAAGGACGATAATATGTTTTAATAAGAATTTTCAACCTTTTTTAATATTGCGATAAACATTTTAACGGACAACTTATGGATAAGCAGATATAAGTCGTCTATAATACCCAATACCTGGTAAAACCTCGTGGTGCTCCTTCACGACTCGGGCTGGGGTAAATTTTTAATTCACAAGTAGATAGGCATAATGGCATTTTATGAGGCCAGTCATGCCGCAGGAGCACAAAGTGTGACTGTAAAACCGACTGGTTGTGAGTTCGATCCCCACTCGAGGAGATGAAATATTTAATTAAATTTATATTTCCATTTCTTCACTCTGGTATCGAGGCAAAACTCGGCGTTGATTTCTGACGCTCAACACTCAATGCTTCCAGAATCCGGCAGAAAATGGGGGACGGAGTGTCATAATACTATGTACCCTCTGCCTACTCTGCAGTGTGCGGGAAACAGCCTGGAGCTGTTTTTTTTTTAATACAAATACTTTATCCCTAGCGGGGTAGTCAGACAGAACGAAACGCTAAACGCTACGGTCTCTCTACATACCTCTTTCGCCTCGTCCACTGTCATCAACATACAAGCGATCCGGGGGGTCCTCATATTTTTTACGTGACCTTCCTCCAGTACCTTTGATACTGTGTTTTTGAAGGTCAACCGAGGTCTCCCCCTCTCTCTTACCAAACAAACTTTAACTTTACTAAGTTAAGTAAGTTATAAAAATACTGATGGCTTTATTCATTGAGGCCATTTTGCCACATTGAGGCCGGTCGTGGCGCATGGGCACAAAGTGTGCCTGTAAATCGATTGGTTGTGGGTTCGATCCCCACTCGAGGAGATAAAATATTTATTTACATTTATATTTTCATTTCTTCGCTCTGGTGTCGAGGGGAAAGCGCGGCGTTGAGTTCCGCCAATCAGCACGCAATGCCTGCAATGCAGAAATTGACGGAAAGTGGGACGGAGTGTCTTAACACTAGGTTCCTGCTGTGTGCGGGATACAGCGTGAAGCTGAAGCTTTATTAATTGAAATGTAGCCTTGTAAGTGTTTACAATACCTTTGTAATAGATGAACTAATAAAAAAAAAGGGTTAATTATCTTTATTTTTTTTGATTACCTATGTTATTATTGAAAACTGAATAAATTATGTTTTTCCACCGGTAGCCAAAATTGATTTACTAACCTCCAGCTTGTAATGTGCTCAAATATATTTCCATACAAGCAATAGTTACTAAAAATAAACTTAAGTTAAAAACCCATAGATTACCTATATTTATGATGATCTTTCGCACTTGTGAAGGTCCCGTGCCCACGTTGACTTGAATAATGCATACTCTTCATGTATGATACATTATTGAACGATATTTTGTTATCTGGTTTAACATACAGCATGATAACTGTTTTATTTAATAAATAAAGAATAACAGGAAACATGTATTTAACTGCTTATATAGCAAATCTTGATATAGAGAAACTTAGGATCTTTTAAGTAAGATTCGGATTCCGTCATCGTGGAGCATTCGGACTTTTGGGATCTTTCTTTTTTAAAACAGAGAGTACTTACTTAGCATTCCATAAATTTACTGAGCTGTTGTCGGGTTATTTTTTGCAAGATAACCCGACAACAGCTCAGTAAATTTAGAGGAGTTCAGAGCAGTACTGGGGACTTGCAACCTAAGTGTAGGTTTAAGGAGCCCCTTAAATACACATTAAAATTAAATCAACTATCCCAGTTCCTGTCTCATTTTAACCTTTAAAATGATTCCCAAAAAGAGCTGTCTTCGATGTACGCTCTTGAAATTTACGTTGCACATAAATTTTTGGAAGGTACTTCGAAGGCCGCACTAGAATAAACATTACAAATTAAATTAGTTAGAGAGAGAAGGTCATACAGTGGTGGTGAGTGAGAGTGTGAGGCGCAATTAATTTTCGCATTTAAATGGCACTGCTCCAAAATCCTCGGATGATCCCGACATCTGCGAGGCTTTTTTAATAATTAAAAATATACTTATACACTTAGTTTTTTAACACAATATTAAAAGTAAAAAAAATGTTCAGAAAATACTAAAATATAAAAAAGTTATTATATATTAGCTAAAAAGTATACGCAAAGGACCATAATTGGGAATATAATCCAGTCTATTTCTAAGAAAATATTACATATAAATGCATATATTAATTCTAGACTATAGCCGATGTCGTTAATTGTATGTTTTTAAAGTATCAATTATAATATAGCTAGCCTGTGAGGTTGACTTCAATATAATGCGTTTGTTTTGCTTTTAAAAAGTAGATGTCACGGTAAATTTTATTTGTGATTTCGCGGCAAAATGTAGAACGAAATTCTGTAGTGGTACATAATTTTGTTCTTCACTTTGCGTTTACTATACTCCCTAAAGTTTTAAACTGTTTGAAGATGAAATGAAAATATTTGAAAAGATCACCTGTGGTGATAAGGCCGCCTTTACACCATATTTTTTCATTATTGTCCTTGTATATTTTTATTATTAAGTTGGTGTAACAAAGTATTAAATAAAATAAATAAATAATATCAAATTAAATCGAATGCACATATCAGCTGAAATGACTAGGTAAGCCGTAATTGTTGGCTCGGCATCTAGGTCGGGATACACGCGACGCGAGCACGTGTGCACAGCCCATGACACCAATACCTGCCACTTAGCTGCAGATAGTTAGCTGAAATGTCTTTGCATTTGATTTGTAAATAACATGATATTTTAATTATTATGTTGTTTTTTTTAGGCCGGCGCGGCTGGTTGTGGGTTCGATCCCCGAAGGAGGAAATGAAATATTTATTTAAATTTATATTTCCATTTCTATGCTCTGTGGTCCGCGTTGAATTCCGCCACTCAGAACGCAATGCCTCCAGAATTTGGCGGAAAATGGGGAACGGAGTATCTTAACACTTGTTCCCTCTGCCTACCCTGCTGTGTGCGGGATACAGCGTGAAGTTGATGTTGTTTTCTGTAACACTACGTCGGTGCCTTGATGGCAAGAGCAAAGACAGTAGTGAATCTATCGATGACTATGGATTTATTGATTCATATATGCATACATATTCTTTTGCCACAGGATCGTAGTTATTATTAAGGTGTATAGAGTATACTTATTATATTTAGATATAAAGGTTTGTCGACCAAAATTTCCTTTCATTTGGTCGACAGCAAAAATGTCCAATGCAGCAGATAATTTAATAGTAACAAAGTAAAAATTTAGAAGAATACAGAATCTAATACAATCTATATTTATAGTGAAATCAAAGTTTTGCCGTTTTTCTATTGGTTATTATATAATTATGATCACTTCGACGGTCATGTGGGTCGAGGTCGGTCGAGTCAACTATGAAGATTTTACGCTACTGCCTATTGTTAAAAATATTTAGCTATTTTATTGCTACAAAGAATTTTATCGTATAGATGAGACTAATGTTTATTGATAGAGTTATGAATTCTAAGTTAAGCACTGAAGTGGAAATATATATTTTTTTTCAAGTATTTACTATACAGTGTGTTTTTATTTTAGTCTATATACTTAAGTCTAATAGAATTAAAACTAAAGAGATTTTGTCAAAAATGGAAAAGTGATGTCTTCAAACGAAATAAATAATGAGGCCAGTCGTGGCGCAGCGGTACAAAGTGTGAATGTAAAACCGACTGGTTGTGGGTTCGATCCCCACTCGAGAAGATGAAACATTTACTTAAATTTATATTTCCATTTCTTCGCTCTGGTGTCGAGGCTAAGCACGGCGTTGAGTTCTGCCACTCAACACGCAATGCCTCCAGAATTCGGCAGAAAGTGGGGAACGGAGTGTCTTACAATAGGTTCCTTCTGCCATTCTGTGGTATTTATCAATAAATTGGAACTAATTTGTTCCTAATCCTCAGATTTTTTGCTGCCCAAAAACTTTTCCCTACCTTTTTTTATTTTTTTAAATTTCAAATATCTTTATTGACACTGGATAAGTAACCATAACAATGTTTGTCCTTTCTTTCTTTTAAAGTTTTATTAAATATTTAAAAGCAAATCTATCTTTGCCAAGTGCTTTGACAAAATTGTTCATTCTCTCAGTTAATATGAAGCGGCGGTAAAATCTCATTTTTTGAAATCAGAACCAATTTGTTACCAACTTTAACAATAGTCTTTTTCTACTGTGCCATAAGCAGCAAAACTTCGTATGACCACCTTGTAAACCAAGTAGTAACCCATATAAATATCCATACACACTTTTCATTTGTAGTATATTTCTGCAATTTTTACAAGCAATACAATTCGATATCAAATTTCTAAATCGATTTTTTCTTATTAACTTGACCACAAACATAATAAAAGTTACTTAAATTTACTTTACAGTGTCTTAAGGACTCTTTAAAACAAATTTTAATATCTAACGTCTATAAATTTGTTTTTGGGTTAAAAAAAAACTGTTTAAATTCAAATTCAAATTCAAAATATTCTTTATTCAAATAAACTTTTATAAGCACTTTTGAATCGTCGAATGAACATATAACAAAAAATAAAAAGCTACCACCGGTTCGGAAGGCAGTTCTGCTGAGAAGAGCCGGCAAGAAACTCAACAGTTGCTCTTTTCAAAGTCAATGGTATAATATATAATTTTATTACATTAACTGGCAGCTATCCTGCATCACATTCAATAGACATTAATTC
>JAATLQ010004421.1:0-18266 GCA_013421005.1 Heliconius erato x Heliconius himera | reverse complement strand
TCACAAAATATTAAAAAGACGTAGATAGACCATACAGAAATTTTATTTTTCTATGGGGATTCCCGAGAAATTAAACGTATTGAACACTACATTCAATTCTAGTGGTGCCTACATAACAATATTTCTACAAATTTTGGGAACATTACAAGTAAGTAGGCCTCGCTCAATTGAGCAAGGAATCTATAAGGGAAATAGGAATAGGAAATTATAAAGAATCATAAAATGGTACTGGACGAAAATGGACATCTGCGGCGCCCCTTTTTATCCGGCGCCCTGGGCGGTCGCCCTACCTCGCCCTACCCTAACGCCGCTACTGTGCTTAACAGTAATGACGGTGATAGTGGGTTCGATCCAAACGGAGGATGGAATTATTTAAATGTTTTCCCCTAAACTCTATTTCTAATCCACCAGAATGTGGCAAATTAAATATTTTATTATTAAATATTCTATATTCTATTATTTACACTTCAGTCATTGTCTTCTTTTCATATAAATGAGCACCGTGTAAACATGGCATTTCCTGGTTTAGCTGTTTGTGTTGAGGTTCTTGGAATGTAGATATACTCTGTTATTTCCAGTGCACAAATTATATTACAAATGAGTAATGTACCCAATGTAGTGATTTGTACGAAAATAATTCACTCCTTAATAGTTATGTTAGACGCAAAGTATACCACATTTAGCAAGGTAAACATAGGGAACCTAATATTAAGACACTTCGTTCTCCACTTTCTGCCGAGTTTTGAAACATTGCGTGTTAAATGGCAGAACTCATTTACCTTGTTGCCAGAGCGACGAAATGAAAATATTAAATAATACATTTTCCCGAGCGGGAATCGAACCCCCAATCGTCGCGTTTACGGTCAGACGTAAATGCGATCGCTGGGTTTTAAAAATTGCGACTTTGCGTTATCGTCAAATAAATAATAATTAGAACATAAAGTCATTGACAAAAAAATATATAATTACGAGAATTATGAACTCATGACAGATTTGATATGAAACTATTTCTTAAAAAAATATATTTACTTGCGTGATTTTTTAAATATGTTTATATAAACATATTTAAAAAAAAGCTACTGATAATATAATATATATATGTATATACGATTAGTGCCTTTTTGCAGTCACTGGTCAAGGTTAGCTTAGTTTAGTTGCTTCATAAGCTGTCGAAGTGGTCAGTCGCGTCGGTAGTGTCAGTATAAATTACTATTGCATCGTGCATAGCTCCGATCCAAGTGAAATTTTGTGATGAGATAAAAATGTTGAAAGGTAACGGTAAAGCCCTATTCATTATTTATATTTTTAGTTTTTTTTTCATTGTTTAATTTAGGTTAAATATGTTATATTATTCGCTTAGTTTCGAATTATGTACTACAATCACGTACTTATTAATCAATGTTTTACATATTTTTATGACAATGGGGTCAGATAAAGATATTTAATAAGATTTTATTCAAAATTTTGTAACGTTATAAATAAGTGGTTTAGTTTAGAATAAACAAAGTTTTTCTTCCTTTTCCTCAATTAAAAATATATGCTGAAGAGGATGAATTAGAAGTGCAACGATAACATTAAAATCATTAGATACTATTAAATTGTATGCGTTGTCTTGTCAGATATATCTATTATGTACATTGTATAAAATTATAATTAACATGTTAAGTTACAGCTTTTTATAATTTATTTTATACGGTTAGTTATACATTTAATTTTATACATTTTTTTAAATTATCGACTAACTTTACTAAAATTGATTAAAACACACTAGTTTTTCGCTAAAACTAATGATTAACTAACATTTTTTTTATTTTGACGCTGTCGTGGCAAAGGAGTACAAGCGTGCTACTGTAAACGTGACGGTTGTGGGTTCGATCCCCTTTATTAATTTTCTTGCTCTGGTAACGAGTTAAAGCGCATCGTTGAGTTTCGCCACTCAACGCGCAATGCTGCGAGAATTCGGCCGAAAACGGGGAACGCAAGTGTTTTAATGGGAACGGAGTGTCTTAGCACTAGGTTCCCTCTGCCAACCCTGCTACGTGTGAGATACAACGTGGAGTCATATTTCACTATATTATATGTATATTTATAATTTCAGTTTTAAAAATGGAAGCAAAGACTGTAGTGGTATATATTAGCTTGCTGTTTTTTTACAACACAATTCAGCCTGGCTGTACTGAAGACGAAATTGAGTAAATATTTTATTTATTCTTCACAATATCGTTCAATGTTCATATTATTGTGATATGCAAATATCAAAACGTGATTTTGTGATCTAATTGTTTGATTTAATATATTTTAAACTATTCTATATGTTTTTAGATCGAAAGTATCACGAGAAAATGAATTGGCAAGTGGTTTGAACAGTCTCGGTTATAATATCATGACGAAAATGATGAATGACAATATTGGAAAAAATATTGTTCTTTCACCTACAGGCATCAATGGTAAGCAATTAAGTATACAAAGTTTAATTTCAGATATTATACTAATATTATAAATGTATGTTAGGCTTTCGCACCAAAACTACTCAACCGATTATCATGAAATTTTGAACACATATTCTTTAAGTTAGAAAGGACATAGGATATTTTTTATTATATTTTTTAAATATTATACATTGGCTATAATATAATATAAAAATTAGTCTCTAGTACTTTCATAAAACACGAATGATTTCGCGGGCGAAGCTGCGAGCGGATCGCTAGTACTACATAAAGGTGTGGGTTACAATACCAACGCAACAAAAGAAAGCTGTGTCTTAACAAAAGATTTTTGTGGATTTAGGTCAGTCCGGTTTGAGGTGAATGAATTTATGTCTTATAGCTGTATTTAAGATTTTTTTTATCTCGGTGAAATACAAAAAGCTCCAATTAATCAATTAGTTTTATTAAGAGGTACAACTTAAACGCTTATTTATTGATGAGGAAGTTGTTGTTTACTTCTTAACTTAAAGTTAATTTATTATAATTTCAAAATCGTTTTCCCGTAGAAGTGAGTAAGTGAGTGAAACTCTCGCGCACATACTCTCTTAACTTCTCTGAATTTGTTTCTCCACATTATGCTCATAGCCTCATACCCCTGCATTGGCGCATTAAAAATTGTCTTGTTTGTGTGTCATTCTTTTGTTAATTTTTTTTAGCTGGATAACTTTTTTAATATTAATAAAAAAGTGTAAAAAAAGAAAAAACCGAGGGGTACATTTAGCGTATTTTGCTTATTTAAAAAAAAAAATCAAATCAGCTTCACGCTGTATCCCGCAGAGGGAACCTAGTGACACTAGACACTAGACATTCCGTTCCCCACTTTCCGCCGAGTTCTGGAGGCATTGCGTATTGAATGGCGGAACTCAACGCCGCGATTTTCCTGGACACCAAGAAATGAAAATATAAATGTAAATAAATATTTAATTTCCTCAAGTGCGCATCGAACCCACAACCAGTCGATTTTACAGTCACACTTTGTGCCCCTGTGCCACGACTGGCTCCATTATGCTGCTTATTTAAATATATTATATATTTATTATCCAGTATCTGTCAAATTTGGCAAATTATATACAAATTATTAGTTCTTCTTATAACCGCTCCTCTACATAAAATTTGCTTCGACAAGCAATTACCCACATTATTCGTTACCTGTAAATTGGAATTACTTATATCGATTAGAGAATTTGTTGTTGGTGTATAAAGTACGCGTTTCTATAGCAACGCGTATGACGCTGTACGTGCATTTATTTTATTAATTAAATGGATTTCTAATGCAATATTAAATATATTGTTGACTTTTACATGTAAACATTAAATATACCAACAAAATTAACAACCAAATTTCTTATTCCATTGCGGCATATTTTTTGTAAAAAGGTATGTAAACCTCCTCCACGTATTAAAACTCGTATAATATAAGTATTTAGTAATAGAATGTGTTACAATTTATTGTAAAATTTGAAAAAAGAAAATATTAATAACAATGGAAAAAAAAGTTTAGTTCTTTAGTTTAATCTAATATTAAGTTGTTTTTACTTCACAACAGCCATGGTAGCTAAATGGTTATATTATGTAGGATTTTCCTCACATAAATAGAGTCATAGGGAAAACCTCAACGGGACAAAAGAATACCTTGACATATTGTTAGGACACAAAATGTTTAAGACGTTTGTTTGCTTCTTTACTTGTGGTTATACATTAAATTTAAAATGAAAAATTAAGATAATGTAGAAAACTAATAGAACATAAATATATGATGTTTTTTTAAATTTTTGTCTCTCTCAGTTCACGCAACTCGTCTGAACTATTGGACGGATTGCAATGAAACTTTTTTTGTTCTATAGCTACTAGTCGTGTGCAGGATCCAGGCTATATTTAATTTTAAAGACTGGCATACCAGCAAAATTAGAGGATAATAAAATGCTCCCTTAACAGAGGTGGTTGAGCATAATGAGCATTTTGCATTGACATATGAAAATTTAAGATTTGAATTAAAAACAGTGAAAATTTAAGCCGTGCGTTGTAATAGCTACTGTGTGATTATAATTATTAAGTATAAATTAGACAAGGACTATAGACTCCACGCAAACGAAGTTGCGGGCGGCCAACGTTGCACTATCACTGTATAAAAATGGAAAAAAGAATGCCCGAGCAGTAAAAAGCTGGTCAGGTGCAATCAGTCCAATAGGTCCATTTGGTCTCGCCCACCGAGGGTTGAGTACCAATTTCAGGATTATAGGTTAACCGGAAGTTCATTCATAAAAGCTGACAAACTTAAGTTTACGTACATATACACTCATTTTGTATGAAAAGAACTACAAATATAAGTATAACAAAAAAAATGTATATATTTTCACTCTTCGTATTTTTCTTTATTTGTATTGTAACTTCTCACTTATGCGATAGACTCACGAACCTTTACAATACGATAATAAAAATACAAGTATATTTTGATTGCTTTGACTTAGAAGCTTTCATTTTTTCTATGCTCAAATTAATATTAAATGTTGAAGTCTACGGTAGACTTCAACATTTAATATTAATTTCAGTTTCATACGTCTACGCGATCTCGAGATAAATGATCTTAACAGATACAGGAACACCAAAGTGATTCTATAAGGATTCCGTTTTTCCCTTGGAGCTCAATCTTGGAAAGAAAAAAAAACACTTTAATTTTTGACTTTTGTTTTAATTGTATTAGGTTTTAATAGAGTAGTTAAAACTGTGGTTTCATTTAAAGTGGTAATGACAAAAACACTCTGTATATTTTTTCATGTTTGAATTTTTTATTGATTCTATTCCATTTCTATTAATTTCATTTTTTTTACAAAATTCTGGCTCTACTTTAAATGATCACTCACACAAATGCAAAGCTGAGCTTAAACCTCATAAACTGTAACTAGATATATATATCGATATATATAAATAATAGTATTAGAATTGCATTTACGGGGTGGACGCATCTGCCCTCCTGTTACGTTAGCAGCATATAGGTTTGAATACTTCAAACCCATAACTAAAGTAATTAATCAAGATACCTCAAAAGTTTAGACGCAGGATTTTTTTTCATTTCACGATGTTTATCCATACCTGTAATTCGTGTGACGCAGTTACGCATAGATACCAATAACGTAAACACATAGGTACTACTACAAAAATACTACTAAACGTTGCGGATCTGCCGCCTTCCATTCTCAAAAAACATTCTAGAACGAGAAAGGGATATCTCTCGTTATATTTTACGCAATTCAACATCACCTCAATTACCTACGACTCGATTTCGTGAATGAGGCGTGTGCGGCGTTATCGCTTTGATAGGTTTATGTCTGCGTGCGTCATTCTTGACAAATGGCGTTTGATTTTTTTTAAGAAATCTCTTTTTCATTTGTAGAAGTCTCTTTTGTTTTAATGGTATTTAGTTTTTATAGAGTAGTTACAACTGTGGTTTCATTTAAAGTGGTGATGACAAAAACACTCTGTATAACGTTTCAAAACATGTATTAAGTTAAAAGTGTTAAATATGTAGCATACTGCATACTCAAAACCTGTTTAAGGTAAAGACATTGAAATTACATTGACATTACAAGTTTGTGTAGACAAAACATCGCTATCCTTGTTTCACCTCACTTTTAACCGACTGCGTAACGAAAAGAAGAGTAATGTATTTGTCAGTTTATAAATGTTAGGTATATATGTTAGTTTCTATATGTGGCGAAAGTTACAAAGACCAAACGAAATAACCGAATTTGATTCAATCATGAGTCAATCTATTCATTTTAACCTTTCGGTCATGCCAATAATAAAAGTAAACAATAGTGACAACCAAACGCCATATTATCAAAATAAAAAAATAAAAAAAATCATCGCACTACAGTCATGTGGTGTATCTTTGAATAAGTATTCAAAAGTTATTATGAAGTAATAGTTTAGGATATATAATGATTTAAGGTTCTTTTAACAACCATTCTTCTTACAATACAATAAGGACCAATACTTTATAGGTATAGTACAGTGGATTGGATTTAGCATACTGTAGTGGGCTGTGGAAGCGAGTTCAAATCCCTATAATATTAACTCTGTCAAGGAAATTATAATATTGCAAAGCTGCTCGTTTTACAATCCTAATGCCTAACAAAATAGTGTGAAATAAAAATATATTATTAAAAAAAACCGAGTGCATAAAATTAAAAAAAAAAGAAGCCCAATAATTTATTAGGGTGATAGTACAGTCATCATTCATAGTACAGTCGGGAGCCATTTAAATGTTACAGTTAAAGAACAAGTTCTTATTCTTATACATTTTTTAGAAATAATACAAAATGTTTGAGTGTATCGTGTTGTATTAGGAAAAAGTCTAACTGTAAACGTTTTGGTGGATGATCGATGGTAAATTTCCGCTCAAGAGGAACTATTCTAAAATTAATATTATTTCCCCGATTAACACTGAAGTCTAAACATTGTTAAAGGTGATAGTGGCCAAGCGAGTAGCGGTAGTTGCTTAGAAAAAATTACAAATCTATCTAAATATCAAATTCTAATATCTTCGTCATTCTTTACAAATTCGATGTTATTAGAAATTCCCTAACTTTTATATTCCTAATAATAACATCGTAGACAAATGAATGCTTCATCTATACTATAGTCACATAATACATGCATTAAATAATAAGTATAATTCAATTGTTTACTAATAGCATTGGCGTGGAGTAGCGCAGCAATGGCGACATGGCGGTTCCGGTTTCCCTTTTCTATTTTTTATTTTGTACCAATGACACAGCGCCATACACTATATATTCAAAGAGAAAAACTGTTCCTTTGTATCGAACGACCTTTAGGTATAGTATGTTCAATGAAAAAATAAGGTGGCATGTAGGTAATATGCCACGTTGTTTTTTCATTGAAAAGGTTTAGGTGATTTGTGTAAAATGTGAATTTTACACAAATCACCTAAATATTTTTCACTCAGTTCGCAAAAAAATATTAAGTCAAGAAAACCCCGTCACTTTATTTCAAATTGCACCGAGCTCGCAAATTAATCAATACTTCCTACATTCGATAGCATGATTAATAATCACCGGAAAAGCCCAAAAATATAAATAAAAAATATATATATAAAAAAAGAAAAAAAGGGAAAGACAAACACAATACAACTACAACACAAACACAAGAACAACATAAAAAAAAGAATTCCGTACCTCAAAAGAATAAAACATAATCCTTATAAATCACTTTATTTTAGTCCGCCTGCCAAGACCCTTTACCCCAAAATTGCAAAGAAATATCACAGTCCCTTGGAGCACAAAACACCTGCCACATTTCATATCAAAACTGTCGCATAATCAAAACCTATATGGTATTCTTCCCGCGGATCTACAATTATGAAACTTGACAAGAACTGATAATTTACATAACAAAATAAGGAAAAAATCCAAAGAATGATAATTTATAGGTATGTGTATTGTGATATATATCACAAAAGAGTTCATTACAAATTTACATTTGTAGTTCATACCATTAATACGCCCACAAACTTAAATTTCTCAATTATTATAAGATACCTTCAAAGCTGTATATAAAAAAATTGAATTGCATTGTTATTTGTTATCCATATGCAAAGCAACCTGCCTTCTGGAATTGATTATATTTAAATATTTTTTTTATCAGACTTTTAAACTATTTTCATTGTGAAACGGCGGCGTTTTGTTTCGCCACTCATCTGGTGGAATCCGAATGAGGCGAAAAATTAGAGAAAATAGTGTCTTGACGTGTTCTTACGAGCTAGATGCGTGAAATTAAAAATAATAGACAAATAATAAATTACATACTTTCTATTTCAGTGAGGTCTAAAGTACCTAGTTTTATTAAAAAATCCCTTATTTTAAAGTATTTTAAATATGTTGCAGGAATTTTAGCTATGGCGTTACTTGGGAGTGTCGGGCAAACTTATGACGAAATAGCTCGTGCATTAGGATTTTCCCAAGGTGAGTTTATTAGGACATTGTTTTGATTTTGTCGATATTATCAATATTCTTTACAAATTGTATAGAAATACAAATATAAGATTTAAAGAGAAACTATGTAACTTAATTTGAAAGAAAACAACCATGTTATTACATTAGTTGTACCGTAATGCGAGACGAATCAACAAAATTATATATTCAACAAGGTATATAGGTATATTTGATATAGGTAAATATTTTTCTTTTCAGACATTCAAATAAATCGTCTAAATCACGAAACTTTTGGAGGTTTATTAAAGAAATTAAACTCGAACACGTCAATGAGCAAGACAATGTATGCTGACGCTATTTTCCTCGACGCAAAGTCTAAATTACGAGATTTGTATAAGTCCTACGTACAAAAAGTGTACGGCGGTGAAGCCCGAACTGTGGACTTCACTGACAGAGCTACAACACAGACATTTATTAATCAGTGAGTTAGTTATCCAATAAATATACACTCTCCTATCATGTTAAAAACTATTCAACATATAACTAAGTAGGTAGGACTACTTTGATTTAGAGCAGGGGTTCCCAAACTTTTCTTGATCAAGGACCACTTTTATATCATTCTTGGTAGCAGGGACCACTATGCATGTAGGTATAATAAAAAAAACTGTGATAATTGAACAGGAACTTCGCCTCACCATCCCGTCATAGAATTAAAATCGCTCGCGGACCATATTTAGGCTTCTGCGGACCACTGGTGGTCCGTGGACCATTGGTTGGGAACCACTGATTTAGAGGAATGCGAATTGATTATATAATTAAGAACAATTGGCACCTTTGAGGTCCAAATTATAACGATATATATACGATAACGGTCATAATGTTACAGTAAATTTAAATGCTCAAAAAAAAATCTTAAGGTACGCTAATGTATCTTAAGATTTTTTTTTGAGCTGGGTTCATCTAAATTTCAGAAACGAAAGGAACACATATGTTCTTGTAAATGTTGCTTTTTTAAAAAAAAAATCGTGGCAGTTTTTTTGTTAGTAAAATTTCTGGGGTTGAGCACCAGACTATTCTGGCATAGACATTGCCCACTCGGGGTCTTCTTCCTGCGCCCATGCTTGGATGTTAAAATATATTCATAAATAGTATCTAAGTACATCAATGTCTGAATATAGGTAATAAGTTTTGGAGGTTTTTAAAAAATAAACTCTTCCGCATAATATTATTAGTATAGATTATAGATAATTATATATATATTTTTTTTTATTTTTCAGGTGGGTGAGCAACAACACATATGGCAAAATACCCGATTTCCTAAAGGATCCGTTACCAGGAGACACTAAAGCGACATTACTGAGTGCCTTATATTTTAGTGGCCAGTGGAAAGCTCCATTTTTACCAGAATATACAATGAAGTAAGTTAAAAAAATGTGTGAAGTTCTCATAATCCATAAGGTTACTACTTTAGTTAAAAACAGATAAAAGATTATATTACTATATTTTTGCATTGTTTTTATGCTGAAAGACAGTCTCTCGCAAATGAAACGTTATAATAACGTATTATACTATATAATTAAAAATATAAAAGTACACATATATGGCCACCATATACATATCTACATACTAATAAAGTTAAAACTGCGAAATGATAAACATAATAATTACCCTCATATAAAATACCCGTATAAAACACAAATTTACCGATTACCAAAATTTAGATAGATAATTCTTTTTTTTGCCACGCCAGGCCGTTATGAAACCCGCAGTTTTAAAAAAAATAATTAAATAGCTTAATAATAGTTTAAGTTAAAAAAACATTTGTTCAGTTTTAATGTATATAGTATACAGGATGTAACGCGTTGTCTATGGCTGGAGGACAACAGTAAATCGGCGACATACATGGGGCTGAAAAGGATAATTTCACTCCATGTATGTCACCGATTTTCAGTGGTTTGGCAGATATTAGAGATTTTGTAATTTCATGGAAAAATCGGATTCTTGAAGAAAATTGGCAAATACGGCCGAGCGTTGAGTCCGCGCTCGTGATTTTTTTTCCAATATTGCTCAATAGTAGGCCTTTTATATAACGTTATATTTAAAAACTATCGGCTTATAAATCTTAGAAATAACATGGGGACAAAAATCGTTTTTGAATAAGCAATTTTATGTCAAAAACTTTCAAGGGCTGTAGCGAAAAAAATACTAGTGGTTTTTACCAGTAATATTTTTTAAAACTACTAGTATTAGCATAGAATAATCTCTGAAAGTTTCATAGACGCAGTTCAATGACAACATGTAAAAAGATGTACTCAAATCATAAAATCGTTAAAAATTGCTATATTTATAACGAGAGCTGATTATATTTAAATTGATTTTTTATGTATTTATAGTGTTTGCATATTTTACCACTCTACTTTAATCAGACAATGTTTATTGATTACAAATATTTTATTTATATTGTAAAGCTATCTCAGCACATGTGTAGGAGACCACCACTGCGTTTTGCATTAGGTAATGGCGCCCAACCACCGCCGTTCCGTGGAATGTGTTAGCGGCACTAAGAGATACAATATCCCAAGAGGGTACTAGCACCTTCGGTGTTGGAGAAGTTCTAAGTCCTACGTTCATCATATGATGAACGTAGTTTTTTTTCGATTAACATTTTTTTCCCTTTGATAACAAATTTTTATGTTTCTTAAATTCTCTAAATGAAACAATTTACTGTTTCATGATTTGAGTACATCGTCATTGAGCTGCGCCTATGGAATTTTCAGAGATTTTTATATATTAATTAATACCAGTATTTTTTTAAATTACTTCTAGAAAAAATCAAAAGTATTTTTTTTTTCACTACAGCCTTGAAAACTTTTAAAAGTTTTTGAAAAAAATAGTTTTTTTAAAAATGATGTTAGTTTTCTTGTTATTTCCAAGACATATAAGCTAATAGTTTTTAAATATTACATTATACAAAAGGCCTATAGAGCTATATTGGGAAAAAAAATCACGAGCGCAGATTTTTTTCACAAATTTCAAATATCTGCCGAACCACTAAAAATCGGCGAATATACATGGGAGTAAAATGAATAGGTACTGAGGTCCTGTATCCATAGACAACCGTTACAGCCTGTATATACTCATATCCTGGTACAATTTAAAACTTAATACGAACACAAGCAGTTCATATTATGCAAGTATTAAAAGATGTAGTTATGTCAGTAAGTAGATACCAACCAGAATTACGTATTATATATGAAAGTACAGTTTTAAATATACGAGATATGCTTAATAAATAGTATTTTCTTTCTAGGATGCCTTTTAAAACATTTAATGATGAAATTACTACTGACCTTATGTTAAATTTGGGAGATTTCAATTATACTTTGGAAAATAGTAAGTTTGAGATTAACTATTTTTAAAAAATAAAATATATTTTGTACCTACTTATAAAAGATAATTTCAAATTATTTACAGAAATACATATGATCGCGTTGCCTTATAATGATAGTGAAAACATTTTATATGCCCTCAAGCCTTTGAAGCATGCAGAGCTAACTTTATCAGATGTGATGAACTCTTTAAATTACGAAAAAATCAACACTTTAATAGATCAATTGAGAGTTCAAAAGTGTGTAATACGATTCCCAAAAATGGATATAAAATTCAATGCTAATTTGGAAGATCCTTTAAAAGAATTGGGTATTGAGAGTATGTTTAATCCTAGCCAAGCTAATTTCGCTCTTATGTTGGACGATAATCCCTCCGATAGCAAAAATGAAACTAAAATTTTAACGAGGTTCGCGCATGGCGATGAAGTGGAAAAAAGTAATTTAAGACACATCATTGACAGTCTGCCCAATCCTCGTATACACGTAGACTCTATTATACATGATGTTCGCATAAAAATAGATGGTATGTATAATATTATAAAATCATATTAGGGGCTTCCAAAAAAAAGCAAGAAAAACCTTTATAAAATATATAACAAAAAGTAAAATAAATAAAAATAATAAAAAAACTATAGTTGATCAAAAATGTTACAAAGTAGATAAGTTAAATGTTTATTAAAAAAAAAATTAGCTTCACGCTATATCCCGCACACAGCAGGGTAGGCAGAGGGAACCTAGTGTTAAGACACTCCGGTCCCCACTTTCTGCCGAATTCTGGAGGCATTGCGTGTTGAGTGGCAGAACTCAACGCCGCGCTTAACCTCGACACCAGAGCGAAGAAAATGGAAATATAAATTTAAGTAAATATTTCATCTCCTCGAGTGGGGATCGAACCCACAACCAGTCGGTTTTGCAGTCACACCTCATGCCGCTGCGCCACGACCGGCCTCAAATGTTTATATTTTCTTTATAACATATATAATAATTAGACATCAGATTATATTGTCACTTAATATTAATTTAATGGCTGAAAATGATCCTTCAACGTTAACTGACGTTATCGGACAGAATTCGACATTTGGCGCCATTTCTGCAGAAACCTCTCCATGTAGTGCTTATCCGATGTCCTTGATAAATGTAGTAGATTTCTTTATTCCTTCGAGACCGGGATTTTTATTTTTGGGAACTGCATTTAATTTCCCACGATTATTTAACGATAGTGAGCTCAATAGAGCGTTACTCTGTTGAATATTTTTTTACAATATTTTCAAAGATTTCCATAGAGGAAGGTTTTTAGTTTCAAGTATCTCTGTTGCATCGGGTATATCGCTGAAATGTGTCGCAATAAGAACAATATTTTTTTGATTGAAGGATCCTTAAGTGCCAACTCGCTTGTATTGATTGCAATCGCGTCTGATTTGTAAATTTTTTAATAGTGCTACGTTTGGTATAATAATAATTATAATTGTAGTTGCTCTTTAAATGCTTGTACTCACGATGGCGCTTTTAATTTCTTTTGTTTAGAAGAAATCAAATTTATTGACTATATCGAACTCATTTCTGATCTCCTCCGCAGTTCGATGTGAACTCCTCCGCAACACGTATACATATATGTACACGTAACTACTGACATAAGCAATATCAATGAAAAAATTCAAAAATATGTAATAACGCTATTAAAATACAATTATATGCATATGCATTTGCATGTTTGCGTATGCATCATGCAATCCGATGTCTAATAATAATTATATTATAAAATTATAATGGAATATTAATTTGGATGCTGTAAATGAAGACCATAGTGGCGCAATTACCACAGCGTCTAACTGTGACCGTGACGGTTGGAAGTTCTTATTCGGAAAAATGATTTCTTTTTATTTCTCCACTTTGGTATCAAGACATTCCATGTAGACTTCTGTTATTCTACACGGAATGTCTCGAATGCTTTTCTTAACATTAGGCGTCCTTTGATTACTCCAATATATGCAGAAAAAAGCGTAAAACAGTTTAAAAATTAAGCTATCTATTCACAGAATACGGCACAGAAGCAGTGGCAGCCACAAGTGGTATTTTAGCAAGATCGGCAAACGCTTTCTATGCCAATTCACCATTTTATACATTTATAAGGAATGAGAAAACTAAATTGGTTACTTTTAGTGCTGTAATTTATGATCCAAGAGAATAATACATCCTTCTATAGAGGATTTCTATATCTTTTATTATGTATATATTAATTATCCATAATTCCAATATGGCTGAGTAGCTGGACTATACAATCTAATGGTAAGGGAGCCGAAGTGGGGACTTCGGGATTTATTAAAGCGCGGCATTTTAATATACTGGGGGATTCCTTGTACTCGGTTAAATACTTCCACACAAACATGAGTCCCATACTTATAACCGCCCGTCTAGAATAAAGGATCAGATTAGTAAAAGTAAAATATTCTGAAATTCTCGAACGCGTCAGATTAAGGTAGAGTGACTTAGTTACATGCTTAATCATGTATATTCCACTAATCTGACAATTTAAGAGTGACGTAAAGAAAGGGGAGGGTTATAAAGTTGTAAGAAAAATCTCGACTTCCTCGAGTGTGGCTAATTTTTTATTTTGAAGGGAATAATTTAGGTATTACTATATTCCTTTATATTCCTCTCCCCGTGTTTCTATTCCTCTCTCACTCTTCTCTTTCTATTACTCTCTCACTCATCGATGAAGATCCCCATAGAAAATGTTATGATGCTCGATCAATTATTTTTTCATATTTAACTCTTATGATGCTCGATCAATTATTTTTTCATATTTAACTCTTACGTACCATCCTGGACTATCATGGAAGCAATCAGATTAACATACTTACATTTTTAAGAATACGTAGGACATGGACGATATCAATATCAGTATGTCCATGCAACATTTTTTTTTACATTTTTGAAAATCTATAGTCACTCACCCCACCGATCAAAACATATGAATTATATATCTTTTTCTTGTTACCATCTAAGCTGCGCAACCCTTTAGGTCTCTATGACGTTCGAATAAATCCCGATTTAGCATCGTCGGCTCCCGTCCTGTAAATGCATTAAATTAATTGTGTAAAAAAAGTGTAAACCAGTTTATATTGCTTTCTGACAACCGGCGTACGTATCTTGTACAGATAGCGTCACATATTTCATTCTTAATATATTATTTTTGTGTCCGATTTATTAAAACGTGAAAGATAAAATTCGCACTGCTACTACACAAGTAAACAAAAATGTTCTTGATAATATAATTATTAGCTCATCAGACAAGAGGGAAACTACGCAGGTGCAATGTCCGATTTGGAAGAATTGATATAACATTTATTTTAATTATTTAAAAAAAAATATAATTTTATTCTCACTCTACTCTTAGAAAAACTCATACAAATGCTAAACTCAGCTTAAGTCTCGGATACTGTACGTTCAGATATAGATATCTAGCCTAGTTTAATTAGCAGATGAAAAAATACATATTATATAGGCTTAGAAAAAGTTGAAAAAATTACAGATCATGTGTCTGTGATTATAAGTTAAAATAAAAATATATACTTACGTAATACCACCAAAATGTGTTTTTAAATGTTCAGAGTACCGTAACGAGTGGATAAGATTTTAAATTGTAAAGTACATTTGTTATTAAATAAATAAAAAATAAATCAGCTTCACGCTGTATCCCGCACACAGCAGGGTAGGCAGAGTGAACCTAGAGTAAGCACTCCGATCCTCACTTTCTGCCAAATTCTGGAGGCATTGGGTGTTAAGTGGCAGAACTCCACGCCGCACTTTGCCTCGACACCAGAGCAAAGAAATGGAAATATAAATTTAAGTAAATATTTCATCTCCTCGAGTGGAGATCAAACCCACAACCAGCCAGGTTTTACAGTCACACTTTGTGCCGCTACGGCACGACTGGCCTCAATTAATATATATTTAAAATATTTATGGTTTATAATTTTTATTAAGTTAAACACATGTCTATTAATTTAGCTTCATAGTATTGTAATTAAATAATTAAAAAATATATATAACTGATACATTTGAACCCTTGTTAGACTCAATGTAAGTTTTAATCCAGTGGTTCCCAATCAGTGGTCCGCGGACCACCAGTGGTCCGCAGAGGCCTAAATATGGTCCGCGAACGATATATTGCGAATCGAACCCACAACCGTCGCGTATACACACGATTGTGACACTGACTGACTGACTTGTACCTACATAGTGGTCCCTGCTACCAAGAATGATAAAAAAGTGGTCCTTGGTCAAGATAAGGTTGGGAACCCCTGTTTTAATCAAATTGTATCTTGCAATATACATTTTATATTTGTTATTAAAACACAAATATCTAAAAACATGTTTATTTATTATTATTACACATATGTTCCATATTATTATATGTATTTATATATGAGATTGAGAAATTGTACATTTAAATATTTAATATAATAATTGTTATAAGTATAATTTTTAGCTTCATATATTTCACCCTACTATATATAAATTATATGCCAGACCCTACCCTGCCATAATATTATACCCTATATTATGGCAGGGTAGGGTGAAGAGTGGGTGATCGAACCCAGAACCATCGTTGTCAACGGGGGAGGTTTATTTTATAATAGAACTGTAATGATTCTGCCATAAATGCAACCATATTTGCATATTTAATTACAAATTTTAGGACAATTAATATGACGTCTTTAAAGTGTTATTCCACATATTTGGGATTTAGTGGGATTTGAACCTCCTACACTTCAATTTTTATATATTTTCGTAATAAGACTTAATCATAACTAAATCATAAATATACTACACACAAATTATACTTAAAACAAAATATTTTCCATACTTGTTTTCAATATCCTTTCAATAAATTAACAAACTTTAAGAAACATGTGTTTGTTTTCTTTGTTTACATTTTGTCTCAAGCCCAAATAAATAGACCATAATAAGGTAAGCATGAGATATTTTTGCTACATCATATATTTTTTTATTATCTGATTCACTTTAATATTTATGAAATTTTGTAAATTATTTTAATGTCTTTTTATATGTAGCCTAGATCGAAGATTTTTTTCAATACTGAGTTATCTTAAAGTTATCCAGTTGAAGCTTTTTTTAGATAACTAAATCAGACAATTCTGTATCGTCAATTATTTGCAATTATTCTGACTCTCAAACTTTATGGTAATCCTACAGCTCATATGATTTGATTTGTAATCACATTAATACAAATGCAGAAAATAAAAGTATTCCAAATTAAAATGCAGGATAAGTTACTTAACCTATGTTACTCAAACTAACATGTTAAAGTTTGAGTAACATAGGATACCTACCAGTTGGATAATTTCATAACATATCTGTTTAATAATGGAAATGTTTTCTTAAAATTATAAATATTACATAATTTATTTAAAAATCCACTCATAAACACCCAACTGCACCTTAATAATATTTGGATTTCCAATACATTTTTTAAATATAAGTTTTTTATCTATTACTTCGTATTTTCTCTATCCTATCATTAAGAGTTTGTTTCCATTGGTCTTCTGATATACTTTGTGCCCAATCTGGAATAGAATCTTGAGGAAGAGCAAAATTGGCCATGAGAGACATAACCTAAAATAATATAATCCTTAATTTTAGAAATAACACATTTTAATTATAAATAAATAAAATTAAAGATAAAAACAAATAAAAAAAAATAAAGCAATTAAATTGTTCTAGGTATAACTTGAAATAAAAATGTCATCTTATTTACCTGTGCAGCTCTTTCATTGTCCATTTGGATAGGATCATCTGATCTTGGTGCACTCCAGACTTCCCTTGATATAACATTTTCCATTGGTTCTATTGCAGGAACATTTTGAGGTGGCCTTACTGCATCATTATTCTATTTTTAGGATTTAATATTAAAGTTGATTAAATAAGTCATTATAAAATAACAACATATAAGTAAATATATACCTCTGCTTCATCCCCACTGTCGTGGTCTGAAAGTACAGATTCGGGTCCTTGTGGCAAAGGTTCATATCCAAAATATTCATTATTTTCCTCGTCGCTGTCTTCATGGTTACCATTAGCAATCAAATCATGCCTGGGGGGCGGTATCAAGTTCTGAGGCGAATCGTCTGGGGGATCCGGACCATCACAAACCATATTTGTAAAAGTAAGGCTACGAATAAAGGTTAACACCTTAAAATACGGTTAATTAAGTTAATTGTCTAATGATTTACTTAAATATTACTATTAATTACGCTGTATTTATCTTTATTGTAAACAATAAACGTAACTGGACTTTTTATTTTCTTCTTTGTTTCTAGTTTGCTTTTGACAGTGACAATTTGACATTGCTGTTTTTAAGGAGAAATAGAAAAGTAAAATCCCACCAAAAACATCCAGTAAAAAACCAGCCAAAA
>JAATLQ010004410.1:13898-53015 GCA_013421005.1 Heliconius erato x Heliconius himera | reverse complement strand
AGCTAACTAAATAATACAAAATATGACGTTATTACTAACCTTCGTCGATTCGACGAGCCATGGTTGGTAGAATGGCGCTCACGGGCCCCCTGCGCTCAAAACATTATCATCAGTCGAGGGGGCAATGGGTCGACAGAGATTACCTAAAGTATGAAAGGCGTACGATCGCGCGCACAAAAGTTAACGCGATTTAATCAAACCCGCGTCGTCGAATCGACGAAGGTTAGTAATCTAGGGTTTTAATGAGGAACGGAGTGTCTTAACAGTAGGTGCCTCCCTCTGCCTATCGTCGGCGACCGTGTAAAGCTTAAAAAAGATGTTATACATATATTTTTATTTTTACAGTGTGGTTGTGGATGACAATCCACTCGAGGGAGTTAGTTATTTTAATTTTACTATTTTAACAAGCGAGTGAGGGAGCGAGAGAGGTGGCGAATGGAGTGTTTTGACACTAGGTTCTCTCTGCTGACCTTGCTATGTGGAGAAAAGTATGAAGCTGATATATGCATTCTCTTTTTGCTCCTTCTTTATCATATGCCATAGATATTATATTGACTTTTCATCATTTTCATCAAAATTTGTCTGTTGTAGAAATGAGATCGCTTGAAGCAATAAAAACG
Source organism: Heliconius erato x Heliconius himera (assembly GCA_013421005.1). NCBI lineage: Eukaryota > Metazoa > Arthropoda > Insecta > Lepidoptera > Nymphalidae > Heliconius > Heliconius erato x Heliconius himera. Next base: position 52,395 of record JAATLQ010004410.1, on the reverse strand, counting down.
ACTTTGTAAACTTTTTTTATGATTTTTTTTCTGTCCCACAAAGATTCTCAAATCTGTTTAATACTATATTACTTTAAAAGGAGTAAAGTATAAATTAAAGGTATTATCTAATAAAAAAAAACAAACAAACGTTGGCATTATTCAGCCAATTCCATTTAATTCCATAAAACGTTTCATTTGTATGTTTGTAACTTTAGAAAACAATAAAGTAGGGATGGTTCCAGCCATGAATAGGATCATATGAATTTTATGACAGCTTTGATGTTCCTGACGTCTGCTTCAGACTATTTTACACGAAAATTAAAATTTTATGAGAAAATAATTTACTGAGAACAACTTTGTAATGGAAGATTTGTTTTTTTTTATATTATGTGAGAAGAAATTACTTACTTTTCCATAAATTCAACGTGACTTAGTACTTAGACTTTCCATAAATACAACGCGTTTAGGACTTGCAATCCAAGTATAGGTTTATGTGGCTACTTTGAAATACGCTCTGTCGTTTTCACGGTTTTTCTCTATTTTCCAGGCTTTGTGACAGTCCATCTGTTGTCGATTTCAAATTCAAATAATTTTATTATTGTTTATCACGAAACTAAAATACAAATTAAATAATGACTAGCATAATTTACTTATAATATACAGTGTGGAAGCGCCAGTGTTCCTTTTACGGGAACAGCATATAAGGTAAAATATTTTAAACCCATATCTAAAGAAATTAATCAAGATTCCTCAACAGTTTAGACGTAGGATTTTTTTTTAATTTTACGATATTTATCCATACCTGTAATTCGTGTGACACAGTTACGCAAAGATGCGAATAATGTAAACACATACTACTACAAAAATACTACTAAAGGTTAATCAACTTTGAACTTTGCTGCCAATACCTACGACTCGATTTCGGAATGAGGCATACAGCAGGGTAGATATAGAGAACTGAGTGTTAAGACACTACGTTCCCCATTTTCCGCCGAATTTGGCATTGCATGTGGAGTGGCGGAACTCAAGGCCGGGCTTTTACCTTGGTGCCAGAGCAAAGAAATAAAAATAATAGATCATTCAACCGAATAGGGATCAAACCCACAATCGTCGCGTTACAATCACACCTTTGTACCCCTGCGCCACGACAACGGTTTCCGATAGAAAATAATTATATATTTAAATTTTCTTAAAGACAAAGTAAAAGTTACCCGTAAATACCACATTGTTCTCCACTGATCTTCAACCGGCGGTCTCTTTGCTCATCTAAGTGCTCTTAAGTACTATCAAGCGTGAGATCTCATTTATTTCTAAATTGGTCGTTAAATGTATTTCAGAGAGTCGTAGGGCAAGGGCGTGTAACTATAAGAAACGCAACAGGTTGAGGGTTCAATTTCCACTCAAGGAAATTAAATATTAAATATTTTTATTTTTTTATTGTGGTATCGAGGTAAATTTTTCCCAAGTGGAAATCGAACAAACTAGGAAGACTAAGAAATAAAAAATAATTTAAGCTTGTCCACTGTCCTCTTAATTATCGAGGCGTCACGCACTCAACACGCACGTTGAGCGGCGGAACCAAACGCCGCGCTATGCCTCATTACCAAAAACAAAAAAATGAAACATACATACATATGTATATATAGTATGAATCATTATTAGGTATTACAAACTGGAGTTATACACACCCATACCTGTAGAGCTGCATGGTAACTAGAGCGCCGGTCGATAAGGTTCATCCGGCGTCGATCGTGGGACTACATCCGACCGTTATCGCTGCCAACCTGTTTATTTACCTTATGCATAGGATATTGTGCTGTACCTATATGGTTTGGTGAAACGCTAAACTAAATTTACATTTGGAGGCGAATATGGATGCAAGTTTGAATCAAATTTTGAAGGAATGAAGGAAGGATGTTTTCTCGGGATAGACAGAAGGAACTCGGGAACTTAGTGTTAAGACACTCCGTTCCCTACCTTTTGAGGCATTGCGTATTGGTGTTGTGTGAGTGGCGGAATTCAAAGTTGTGCTTTTGCTTTTTTCAACGACCTCAAGTCCATTTTATCATATTTTTTTTATCCTGGCTCCATTATCAGACCAATTTGAGAATACCATATCAGAGTACAGCACCTACGAATAATAGCAAAACTTTACAATCATTACATCCCGGTCAAATTCAATTTCTTTATTTAACTTATTAATACGATATTGTGATATAACTGTATGACTCATTATTAACTTTACATTTGAAGGTGACCATACCATACCCAATTTGAATCCAATTATGGTATTTTTATTATTTTAGCGTGTTCAGTCAGTTGTTGTCAATAAGTTTTCGAAATAGCCTGGCATGCCTTGACTTTAATTGCGAAATCTAAAAAACTAAACATAAAGTTTCTGCATCCGAACCTCACAAATTTACGATAAAACTAAACAGACCTAGCTTCATTTACACTAAGTAATGAATAAATGATGTTTTGATACATTTTTTAAAAATCTTTAACTCTAGGATTCATTGTATAAATGAACAATTACTAGGAAATAACTAGGAATAACACAAAAACGCACGCGTAGTAGTTCTGTGATCACAATTTGTGTACAAAGTAAAGGCATATTAATTTTGGTCCCCGATACAAACAAACGGCATAAATGGCACAACTTATACGCAAAAAGAGGCCAGTCCAGATTGAAGTAAAAAAAAATATTTTTTACATCACGCTGTGACCCGCATACAGCAGGTTCGGTAGAGGAATCAAAATTTTAAGACATTGCGCGTTGAATGATGGAACTCAACGCTGCTGCACCAAAGCAATATAGCAAATTTAACGACCTCAATATTTAAAACAAAATATCACACAAATTCATATGATGATTATCGTAATGTATAAAAGAAAATATTATTTAATACTAACGCCACTCAACACGCAATCACAATGCCTCTAGAATTCGGCGGAAATTGAGGAACGGTGTCTTAACACTAAGTTGCCTCTATCTATCCTGCTGTGTGCGGGATACAGCGTGAAGCAGATTTTTTGCTGTGTAATTTTTTTTTATATAGGAACAATAAAAATATTCATTTTGGTAGCTACCGCACCCGCTCTCACTCATCACACATACCAAACATTATACGATTTTAATCAGAAACGGCAGGAGTACAAGTTTATTGCATACCAATAACACGGCTTTACTATTCGAGTCCTTTCTTATCTAGATTGAGGATTTCAACATAGCAATTACGCTATCGTGTTGTCGTGTCGTGGTTTCGGTCGTCAATTGGTAGAACAGAGCGCGCTGTTAAACTCCGTCACCACTAAGCGATGTTTCGATTTCGAACGGAAAGTGGAGAACAGAATAATATTTAGAAAAAGTTACTAATCTATACTTATAATATAATCGTAATGGATCGGTATCTGTATGTGGTAAATATATAGTAAAAAATGTTATTGGTCGCATTTACAAATATAATAAAACGAAAAACGATGTGCGGGCGAAGCCGCGAGCGGGTCGCTAGTTGTTTATAAAACTTTTCCGTTGCTCAGAGACTGACAGAAAGTAGGATGACACTAACAGAGAATTTTTCGAAATTCCATACGGAAATGAAAAAAACGGGTTTTCCGTTTTCAATTTTGCAGGCAATGTGTAAAGTCGTGGGAGACGACTAGTGTCTGTGTATAATCTTAACTTATGACAAAATTTAAGTAAAATAAGATTTAATCTCTAAATTAAGGTAAGGCGACCGTTGGAGCCGCTACAAAGTTTCAGGCCTGTTGATAAAATATTAAAGCTATTACGGGAAGTAAACTGTTGTGGCATAATGGCTCCCTTTGAAATATGTAAATTTATATACGATTTGAAGAAGTTTTTTAAGTATTACTTATGGTGGTTAAATTTATATCGAAACCTGAAAAATAAATTAGACGCGGATTTTTCGCCCACGTTTTTTATAAATTTTTCTTAGATGGCGGCACTCAACGCCTCATTTCTTATCATCGGTCCGAGGAAATGATAGTAAATCATTCTCCCTAGTGGAATCGAACCAATAACCGTCGCAGTTAGACTCTGCACTGCTACACCACGATAGCCTAAAAATAGTATAAAATATTTATTCTTGCCTAAAAATATTCCCTCTTGATCTCAATTTATGATAGCCTATTTTTTATTGCAACTGCCTATTAATTAACCCTATATTTACAAAGTGGTTTTATTAGAGCTTATTAAAAATGAGAGATGCACTTGGAAATATTTGTTTTTACTGTTACACTTACATATTATTATTTTATCGGCTTCACGCTTTAACCCGCATAGCACTAAACTAACTAGGACTAGGACTAAACCTAGTGATAAGACACTCTAATCTCCATTTTTCAAGACAGAATGGCCAAATTCTCCTACTTATCAGAATAGAGAAATGAATCAATACATTCCCCACATGGATATCAAACTCGTGATAACTTTGTTTGTACTGCACTACTATTATATTTGGATGACCATATTAATATTAAATAAATGGTCTTGGCAAAAGGGTAACTAAGTGGTATAAGAGTTCGTTTTTTTTTACTTTTGAGATACTAAATCATAAAAGAAAAATGATAAGACATAAAATATATTAAACATTTTTTAAATTACTTGTAGAGAGAGAAAATCTTTTATATTCTTTTAGAATACGTATAAAAATTATAAAAATCGTATTCTATAGTTTTTAAAATATCAAAAACGTAATACTTATGACAACAACAAACCTAATTGTTCATTAAATTACACCTGAAAATAAAAAAAAACATATTAAAAAGTTAGAAAAAAAAGCGTAACTAACTATCTCTCGATAAGGCCCATCCGGCGCCGATCGCGGGAGGTTCGTGCTTCCGACCCTTATCTCTAATATGCTTAGAAACGAGGTGCAAATTTTTTACATATACTTTTTTATAAATTATATGAACCTACCTACATATATTATGTAAATGTACAAAAAATATGTACGAAAAAAATATAGCTTGCTAAGCGGAATGTGGGCATGAAACGTGTAAACGCGACAGTTGTGAGTTCGGTTCCCTGTCGGGGAATTAAATATTTAATACTTTTTTCTCTCCGGTAATGAGGCGAAGCATGACATTGTGTTCTGCCACTCAACACGCACGCCTCCAGAATTCGGCCCTAAAATTGGCAACGGAAGTGTCTTTATGGGAGCGGAGTGTCTAAACACTATGTTCCCTGTTTCCCTTAACTTACCTTGCTATGTAAAGAATACAGCGTGAAGGAAAAAAATATTTTCGATACTTAACAAAGCATCACCTGCAATTTTATTTACATTGACCTTAATAGTAAATAAAAAAATATTTGTAAAAACAAAAACCCCGACTGCATCAAACTAAAAAGAAAATTAACAAGCCCAATAGTTTATTAGGATTAACAGTCGGGACTTCTTTAAATTATGCGGGGTCCCTAAAGCTTTTATTGATTGAAGAATTACTTATAGGCCCCGACTGTTAATCCTAATAAACTATTGGGCTTGTTAATTTTCTTTTTAGTTTGATGCAGTCGGGGTTTTTGTTTTTACAAATATTTTTTTATTTTTCATTTTTTTGTTAGAATTTATTACGGTAATGATAATCATGATATACCTTTTTGAAATCCTGAAATTGAGCTCTTGAATTTGGTACCCATATTGTGGTATTCGAAACGAAAAAATTTTTTTTAACTAAGTCCAATGGCGTCCCACAGCCGCCACGATTATTTTTTATTAACGTCACCTATCTAAGAACACTTGGGCTGCTAATGCGAATCTAACGATACCTCAAATATGTAAATCCGTTCAGCGGTTCTGGAGATACGAGGTAATAAAGAATATTACATACATACAAGATACGCGCGAAAAACATAACCCTTCCTTAGCAGTCGGGAAATAGAGAATATCGTTCTTTCTATTATTATAGGAATTTCAATGAAACCTCTCTTGCTGTGCTCCCTTCGACTACCTAACCTACCTACATGCTAAATTTAAACTTTTTAAATCCAGTAGTTTCGTGAAGTTGTAACAAGCGTATAAAAATTCGACGTAGCTTGATGAGAATGTATGGCTCAGTGGTCAGAGCGCCTGTTCGGTTTCCAGGAGGCGTGGGTTCGAGTCCCGCTACGTTCAAATTTTTATACGCTTTCTAAATAAGTATTTTTCTTTCCTATGTGTGGATTAATACTTTAAAAATGTTTAAAACTACAAATATATTTTTAGTATGTTCTTAATAATATATAGGTATTTGATCCCACTATCACCTAACACAGAGAATAAGCGCCTTTCCCTCATTTAAGCTCCACGAACGGCAGATGTTAGAAAATTTATGAACGTACATCATTATAGAATCCCAAGGCACTTATAAATTTAACCTATCACTGTAGAGAATGGAAAATACGGTAGTATCCTTTTAAAAAGGAACTCGGCTCATATTATAAAGCCTAGTCTAGGTACTTCAACCTCTGAATATCCAATGTACTACAGGTTGATGCACGGAGTGCTTAGTTATTATTTATATGTGGAAGCGTATATATATGTTGTTTTATTTTCTTTTTTTTTCAGCTTCACGCTACATCTCACATTCAGGGTTAGCAAAGGGAACCAAGTATCAAGACTTTCCGTTCTCCATTCGCTAGAATTGAAGGCATCGTGTGTCAAATAATAATCCCCTTAATGGGGATCGAGCCATCGCGCTTACAGTCAGACGCTGTCCCTCTGTGCCATTATATTTTCTAATTATTTTCAGCTTAACTAGCAATAAATATAAATATAAGAAATAAATAACAAGAATATGTAAAACTCTCAAGAATGTTTTTCTTGATTATACTAAGACGTATTCCAATCGCAATAAGTGAACATTACTATAAAAAAATTAAAATTAAATCAGCTTTACACTGTATCCCGCACACAGCAGGGTAGGCAGAGGGAACCTAGTGTTAAGACACTCCGTTCCCCACTTTCTACGAATTCTGGAGGCATTGCGTGTTGAGTGGCAGAACTCAACGCCGCGCTTAGCCTCGACACCAGAGCGAAGAAATGGAAATATAAATTTAAGTAAATATTTCATCTCCTCAAGTGGGGATCGAACCCACAACCAGACGGTTTTACAGTCACACTTCGTGCCGTGGCGATACCACTCTACGTACCATTACTATACTACGTAAAAAAATGACAATTTAAATCTATCCAGCTATAGAAAACCAGATTTATCCCAAGAAAAGACTATTAATTTGACAAATAGGCGAAGCGAGCTATGTGAACTTTTTCTATAAAAGCAACGGATGCTTCTAAAAACTTTTAATAGTCTACAAATTATTCAATTAACAAAGCTGTATGGAGTTTTAAACTCAATAATCACTGTTTATACTTTCAGTTTTGGCTATTACGTAAATAATTTTTGCGTTTTATCACAATTTTCTATATTAAGTATATCGTTAGTTCCATCCGGTTCCAATACTGTGCCATTATGCTTTGAGCCCTACATTTTGAAGGTTAAGCAAAGGATTATTGACGTTAGTTTAGTTTAAATTATTAGAAGTAAATATTTTATATAAAATTAAAATTAAAAATCAGCTTCACGCTGTATCCCGCACACAGTAGGGTAGGCAGAAGGAACTTAGTGTTGAGACACTCCGTTCCCCACTTTCCGCCGTTTGTTTCGTCCAGATGTAGTAAAAAGCGTGAATTATTGAAAATTTTTATAAGTTGTGCGGGATACAGCGTGAAGCAAATTTTTTTAACTTTGGCAAATGAAACCTAGTTTTAAATACTCAATTCATTTAACAAGACCAAATAATCACATAGTATTCCGTAATCTCCAACAAGTTATAGTTAAAATAATAATAAAGATAACAACTGAAACATTAATAGGAATGTTGTGTACATAACCGATTAAGCTTAATTAGATGTGCTTAACGCCGTCGCGGCGCAATAACCATGTGCTTTACTCAAAAATGATGTGAATGGAAATTTCGCTCTACTTATATTTAATTTGTTTTTAATATTCGAGATTGACTTTGGAGGAGAATTAATAATTTAAACAAAACAAAGTAAGTCTATGGGGTTTTTTTTTCATATAGCAGTGTAGATAGATTCCGCCTCATCTTAAACACTCCGCTCTCCAATTTCACCTTATTTTCGAGGTATACTAATTGAAATATAACCATCGCGTCGCCACGATGGTCTCAAATCAACAGCATTTTTTTAATATTTTAAGAACTTATTAAATGCAATATTTAATATTTTCAAATCCTCGCTCTGGTAACGGAGTAAAGCGTGGCATTGAGTTCCGCCACTCAACACGTAATGCTTCCAGAATTCGGCGGAAAATTTAAAACAATGTGGCTTAATGGGAACAGAGTATTTTAACACTAGGTTCTCTGGTTTCCTCTGCCTACACCGGTATGTGCGGGATACAGCGTGGAGAAGTGAAAATAAAAACAGAACCTAAAGGTCGTCATGATGCAATAGAACATCATTGGTTGATCCTCCACTCAGCGAAATTTAAAATATTTTCATTTCCCAACTCTGGTAAACAAACGCGACCTTTAGGTTCTCGCAATGTCTGTAAAATTTGACGGTAAATTTGACGGTGCGTAGGGAACGGAGAGTCTTATCACTAAACTACCTCTGCCTACTCCTACTAAAATTTTATATATATATACCGACTACAACTAGAGGTACATCAAACCTCACTCATTCTAATCTCATGTGTAAAATATTTCCCACACCCATTACACCAAAACACAATATATCATTATTTCGGCAACGTACATCAACTATCAAGGATTGAACGGATGTTGTAAAGGTCGTTTTACACAAATCAAACCTTTATGACTTCCTTAATTTTTTTTAACATAATAAAAATATATAAAATTTATTACTATATATACTTATTTATAAACATTCGTTTGGTCGTTAGTTGTTAGTTACTAAAAAATAATGGGAAATTCATATTTTTTTAAAACATTTTTAAAGTTTTATTCCACACTTAGGAAAGAAAAATACTTATTTAGAAAACGTATAAAAAAAATTGATTTATACGCTTATTACAACTTGAAAACATTACAAAATGATTTTGTTGCCTTTTTATATATATTGCTACGGAAACTTTTGTGAGCGAATCTCACTCGCACTAGGTGGGTTATTTATTTATTTATTCCACATTTTTTTTTATCTACCTCACGCTGTATCCCGCACACAGCAGGGTAGGCAGAGGGAACCTAGTGTTAAGACACCCGGTTCCCCACTTTCTGCCGAATTCTGGAGGCATTGCGTATTGAGTGGCAGAACACAACGCCGCTTAGCTCGACACCAGAGCGAAGAAATTGAAATATTTCATCTCCTCGAGGGGGGATCGAACCCACAACCAGTCAGTTTTACAGTCACAATTCGTGCCTCTGCGCCACAACTGGTCTCGTTCCATATTTCATATATTTAATTGTTAAATAGTTTTGTGTATCTATATTTATCAGTGTGAAGTTATATTTATTAAGGAACGGAGTGTATTAACACTAGACTCCTCTCCTTAATTTTCTATACAGGAGAAAGTGTGATGTTACAATTTTTTATATTTTAACTCCAAATTAGTTTACACAGTTCACAGCACAAAAACACTTACCATATATGTAAATTGTTATCGACTTTCGCGCACTCTATTTTCGCGGCGTAAATGGTGAAATAAAATATTAGTATTATTGCTTTGATACTTTTATGTCAATGTTTCTGTTTATTTCATATAAAATAGTATTTACTCATTTATTAAATTTTCTTCACATATCTTTTTTTTAGTATATTTTTAGGAACCAGAAATGGTAATAATAATAGTCAGGAAACATACTCAGTATAGCCTCTATCACGCTTCGCCTTGTTACCAGAGCGCGAAATCAAAATATTAAAAACTTCATTTCCAATATTAATAATACACAAATTATATCTCATGTATGTTATTATTAGGGTTCCGTATCTCAAAAGGTTAAAACGAAACCCTTATAGGATCACTTTGTTGGCCGTTAGTCCGTCTGTCGAGACTATTTTTTTCGAGATCGCGTGGAGGTATGAAGCTAATATTATTATTGAAATCAAGCTTCTAAATCAACTTAATCTAAAGATACGAGTAAATTCGGTGCGTAATCGATGATGTAATAGATTGTGGACATATAGTTATGAAATTTGGCGCGAGGTGAGAACTTATAATTCAAATAAAGGAAAAAATCTGAAAACTTTAAATTTATAGGTATTTAATAAAAAATCGGAATGTGTACCGCGTTATATTATTCAGAATAAAACTCAATCTCATCATCATTTCACTCGATAACATTTTAGGTTCAGACTTTATTATATTTGCAAATTACTTCCAGCTTCTGCTGGATTATTACGCTGATATTTGGTTTGGTAGTAAAAAATAGCGAAGTCAAAAATACCAACTGCGTGTTTCTACTTGAACTTGGCTGGATGCTCTAGCGCGTGTCTTGATACAACTTCTAAATATAAACAAAATTTATCACTATGAACAAGACCTTACAATAATAAATTGGACAATACCGGCATCATATCTGAGTATAGTCAATACAATAGTTCCCGTTACAGTGGTCAGGAGTTCCGTCCATCCACAATGGAAGTATATTCTATCAGGTTTAACGGTAAGTTATTAGACTATACGTGAGGTATAGTGTAGTGGAAGACGGAACTGGTTAAACCCGCTGTTGATTAGAGAACAAATTTTAAAGTGGAATATACTTAATAATATATTTTCATTTCTTGTATATTCAATAATATATTTTATTCAGTGCAATATATTTTCATTTCTTCGCTCTGGTTTGGTTCGCTCTGGGGAACGGAGTGTCTTAACGCTAGGGTACCTCTGCCTAGTCTGCTGTGTGCGGGATACAGCGTGAAGCTGATTTGATTAGATTTTTTTTTTATATAATAATATCACATATAATTATATAGTGATATCGTTTGGTGCAACAAATATGTAATTTCACAGTATTTATAAAATGAGTTAAATATGCCAATGTATACTATTTACAACCTTTGATACGTCTCCTGCAATATTTCAGAAACTTAGAAACTGTCTTATTACGTCAATTGAGCAATATGTAAACTTTTTTATAATGTTTACCTACTGTTACTACTAATATATGGGGCTCCATATCTCTTAAGGAAAAAATTAACCCTTACAAGGTCACTTTATTGTCCGTCTGTCTATGTCTATCAAGAGCCTTTATCTCAATAACGCTTGGAGATATCGAGTTAAAGTTTAAACCATATACTCATGTCTACGGTCCATTATTTTTTTTAAACTAGTTAAATACAGCTGTTAAAGGTTTTCTTAAGCACAGTGGGCACACGATGTATATAGCAGAGAGAATGTTTTGGTAATATACTCTGTTCCCTATTTTTAATAACTTTTACAAGATAAATTGCTTGTGACGTGTGAAAAATGAATTCAATATTCAATATTATTTGTACAAAACTCCATTTTTTGTAGAACAGGAGGCATTCAATCTCTTTTTATAGATATTAAACCAATTTTAAATGGCATCACGTCACTAGTCAACGTGGTCTTCCCAGATATCATCTTACACTGGACGTAGCTCCTTTGATTACTTGCAATAAATCGTATTAACCGTTATTATTAGATACTACAATATGATTTAGTTTCTTGCGAACTCCTTATTTGTAATTTTGTATGGGACTTACTTTGTTTTTGCCATTTTCATGTAAACACGTTTGATTAGTCGACTTTCATTAAGTAGCTAAGTTTTTTTTTTCTTGTAATTTGTTTAGTTTTTTTTTCGAATATTGAGGCCGATGTGGAGCAGTGGCACAAAGGTGCGACTGTAAACGCGACGGTTTTAGGTTCGATTCACACTCGGGGGAATGAAATGTTTAATACGTCGCTCTGGTGACAAGGCAAAGCACGACGTTGAGTTTCCACACTCAAGCGTGAGTGTTTTAACACTAGGTTCCCAGGCGCTAACCAGTATTGTGTGCAGGATAAAGTGTAAAAGAAAATTAATAGTGTTTTTAGAGATTCATTTCTCAATTGGAGTGTTGTATATTTAAAATATAGACGTATCAAAAGTTTGATAGTACGAAGTATGAAATTAAATTCTTATTACTTAAATGTAAAAAAAATTGCGATGTGCATGACATTTTTTTAGATACACAGAGCTCAACACGCTACGGTATCTGCATATCTCTTTCGCCTCTTCCACTGTCATCACCCGCCTTATACAAGTCATCCTCGTTACATAAGCTAAAACTTACGCCCGAGGATACAATTTTAATGATATTGGAAGTAGTATCCAGTATCATTAATATTGTGTTCTCGAAGGTCAACTTATGACCTGCCTCTCTTACCTCTCACTTTTGCTTCATAAACCGTTTTCGTAATTTTTTCGTCACTCATTTTCCCGACATGGACAAATCCTGAGATCTTCTCTTCTCTTTTTTATAGTTTTACTCATAAAAATTAAATTAAAAAATAAATAAAGCTGGACAAATAAAGAAACTGTAGTAGTATTATACTCCACTCTTACTGTTAAATAATATTTATATTCTTTGTTACGTGACTAACGGTGTTAATTGCACGGCGTTAAGTTAGTCATGATAATGACTACATAATTGAGCTATTTATAGGATTTAAGTATACACATAATAAAATTACTTCTTTTTTACTTAATTATAATCAATAATTAATACTGAGAATTGTTATTTTTTATAGATACTTTCTGATATCAAACAGTTTTATTTAAAAGTAAATTCAGTTAAGTTTTTTAATATTCATATACTCGTACTTCTGATTATGGATATATCGAAATTTCAAATATGGAATTTGTGGGGGCGTCGTGGTGCAGTGGCATATCACGACAATTGTAGATTCGATTCCCACTTGAGGGAATGATTTATTTTCATGTCTGCCTGAATGATAAAAAAATTGAAAATGCGCGAGAGAAACGCGAGTCCGACTTGCACTTTGCCAGTTTTTCTCTCAGTAAATATTAATAATTCATAATAGCATTTGATAGCTGCAAAAATATTTTAAAATTAAATACGAAATTAAAAGTCACCTCGTTGCTATCGCATAATAAGAATTTTACGTTCCACAATACTTCCTATCGGTCGGCAATTACTGGTATATTGAATTCCTTGGACAGGTCGAAATAGATTAGGTCGCTTTTGCACTATTTTACTATTAAAAAGTTTTTTTAATATAAAAAAAATGAATAGAGAAATAAAGAGAGAATTTAACTTTTATTTGAAAAATAACAGAAAAAAAAGTTAGCCTCTGTGAATTTATCTCTTTAAGAGATATATATGTATTACTAAAAATATCATATTACTATAAATATTTACGTAAGTTTTTAATTAGTTACTTTTATTTGTTAAGCAAGCTAATATTAAAAAACAAAATGGGGGTGCGGGGATTTGGGGCAGGTAGACAGGTGATTTGTTTATTTGCAGATTTTTTATTAATAAATATATATATATATTATATAGAATAATAAGTTAGAAGCATTCGTTTAAATTTACCCTGTATCCCGCACTTAGCAGTGTAAGCAGAGGTATTCTAGGAACCTAATGAACAAGACAGTTAATAAACAAGACAGTTATGACAAGACAGTTTACCATAAAGACACTTCCTTTCCCCACTTTCTGACGTATTCTCAAAGCATTGCGTGTAGAGTAGCGGAAATCAACGTCGTGCTTTGCCTCGTAACCAAGGCAACGAGATGACAATATTTTTCGTACCCCCGGATGGGAATCGAACCCACAATCGTTGTGTCTACCGTCGCATGCCCTTGCCATGACTGCCTAGTAGTAATTTAATGTTTATATTTATATAACATTTAGTGTGATAAGGGACTAAGATGCCGCATTGTCCATAAGATCTCTATATCTCGTATTGTGTGCGCGAGTATGTTTATTATAATATAAAAATTCTATTGAATCTCTAAACTGAAAAGCATTTATTTAGTAATATCAAGGCCAGTCGTAACGCAAGGGCACAAAGCGTGACTGTAAATTCAGTTGGTTGTAGGTTCGATCCTTATTCGATGAAATCGAACTTTTACTTAAATTTATATTTTAATTTCTTCAATCTGGTGCCAAGGGAAAGTGCGGCGTTTATTTTCGCCTCTCAACACGCAATGCCTTCAAATTTCGGAATGTATTAACACTAGGTTGCCTTTGCCTATCCTGCTGTGCGTGAGATACAGAATGAAGCTGATTTTTTATTAATATACAAATTTCGAAACCGTTTGTCTAATCCACTTAAAGGTGAGATTTTAATATATCTTTTTCCCAACTTTTGGATGAAAGACAAGAATAAACTTATTGAAAAATCATATATTCTATTCTTAAGTTCTTTACTAAGAAAATAATTCAAAGTGTAACGGAAGTATCATAATGGGGAACGGAGTGTCTTAAAACTAGGTTCCCAGGTTCCCTCTGCCTACGCGCGGGATACAGTGTAACGCTAAAAAAAATATATCCCTTTAGTGGGATTCGTACCAAATACTACCAAATGTAATCAGACTCATAACATCGACACCATAACCAACTCAATCTCATCAATATTTATTAAAAAGAAAAGCAACAAAACATAATTATCTCAACCTTTGTTTGAATCTATGTCATTACGAATTTAATTTAAAAAAGGAAGGCCAAAATTATTGTCGTTTTCCCGCGATTTTTTGGATGTTGTCGAATGAGTGTTTGTTTTTTTGTTATTATACTTATATCTATTAAGTCGGAAATTCGGATATTAAGTCTGAATATATCAATATATATTTCCTTATAGCTGTACGCTGTACCCCCCAAGGTAGACGAAGGAAATCTAGAGTTAAAACACTCCGTTCCCAAGTACCGCCCAATTTTGGATAAATTGCGGTTACAGGTTTGTTTCAGAACGGAGTGTCCTAACACTGATTTGCCTACCTTTCAATGCGGGAAAAGTCTTAAAGTTGATTTTGCTTTATTAAAGGATACATAATCAAAATATCTTATAAAATGAACTAATATCACATGAACGTTATAATATTTAGGTGGTTTACTTTAATAACTGTCGCAAATGTCGCCTAAGGAGCTTAGCAGCGTATATGTTCATCATATATTTATCTTAGCTTTCCCTTTCCGTCCAAACTTTTGACGTAACATTTCTTCTCTAAATATACAGTATGACTTAAGCGAAACATAAATTAAATACTTAGTTCATCATTTTTTTGCGCAAAAAAAAATGCTATAAACATATTGTTGGGAAACGTATAAAAATTCGAATAAATCGAGATTCGTATACTCCTCTTAGAGATCTACTGTTTTTTTTATTCTGGAAATGAAACCCACAACCATCGCATGTATGTTATTAATATAATCGCTATTTATTTCATTGTTATGAAATGATAATGCTTTGCATTGCTTTGTTCACTCCAAACTATATCTCTTGACAGTTGTTATTTACATTTAGTATCTACTTAGTAGTTAACGAATAAATGAAATTCTATGCTATTTTGGTGAAATATGTTTATTACATAGAGTTAAGAAAATAAACATATCTTCGCATATCTCGTATATTTAAGACGGTTGTGGATTCGATTCTCGCTTGAGGGATTGAAGTATTTTCATTTCTTCGCTCTGGTTACAAGTATAAGCGCGGTGTTAAGTTCCACTCCGCCTCTAAAATTGGACAAAAAGAGTGTCTGAACTGAACACTCAGTTCCCTCTGGTTATCCTGTTGTATATGCGCGGAGGTAAAAAAAAGAAAACAGTTTTGTATTTACTATCGAATTTAATTTATAAATACTAAAATAATTACAATGGCGCTTTTTTAATAACAAAATTTAAATAAATACGAAAAAGTCATATAATTTGCAAATGTAAACAAAATGACGGTTGCACAGATTAAATATTATCCTCACTCAGCTTTTCATGTCGAACGTTTCGTATATTTATTTGCGCAGTGAATATGTTGCTGGGATTCCGTCCTGCATTATGAAAAACTCATTAAATAAATCTTCCTTTTACCTTTAGGCAGAATAGAGTAGATTAGGCATAATAACTGTGGGTCAACGTCAGATTAGGGTGCCTTTTTAGGTAAATATGTATAATATATTAGCGCGGGAATATTAAAGTAGATAATAATGTCAGTGTCATGTCTATATTTGATTAGTGTTTATGTCATATTTTTTATATTATAAATGTTAACTATGAATTAGAGTTCTTTACTAATAATTATAAGCCTAAAGAGTTTGTACGGTTAAATACGCTTATCTCAGGAACTACTGGTTTGAAGTTAAATTATTTTGGATTGGACCTATTTATCGCGGAAGGCACGGGCTATATTATGACATCGAGTTAAATTAAAGCGTCGATCGAGGTTCCTGTACTGGCTGGTACCTGTGATTAGAGTTACCTCGGGCTATTTGACCACGAGGGTGACGCGACATCGCCGGTAATACAATAGGTATTAATCAAAAAATATAAATAGAAAGTTGCTTTTTATAGCATTTTTATATAAAACAATATGTGCAGAACAGTATGTGCAATTCAAGTGCAGGTAGATGATAATTATTATGTTAATATTATTGGAACATTTATATTTATAATATTTATTCATAATATATTTTTTTGTTAGTATTATCCAGTATATCATGGCCGTTATTACAAATACATTTACAAAACAAATTTAGAAAACTATATAGCTGGGTACGCAAAGGGAAACAAGTGTTAAGACATTTAGTTCCCCACTTTCACCTGAATTCTCGAGGCACTGCATGGCGAAGCTCAACACCGTGCTCTTGTAACCAAAGCAAGGAAAATAAAAATAAAAATTAAATATTTCGTTCCGTATTCGAGTCAGAATTAAATCCACAGCCGTCGTATTTATAGTCACACGCCTATATTTTTTATAATATACACATATCTATCAATATTCCTTCAGAACCCATATACAGTGCGTATATCAAGTATTTTACCAGTTTTCATACGTTATCGGTATCAATCACTCCATGCGTGGTCGGACGTGCTTGGAAATATAAAAAAAACTATAAACATTCCATTTCAATTTAAATATATATGGAAAACACTTATGGTAATGTACGGGCACGTGGTTAATGTGCTTTATATATTGGCGCATCTCTCGCATTTTCATATGTGTACTTGAAAGAAAGACTATAATAAAAAATCACCACGTTCTATACTTTTTCCAAAAATTTGACCGTAGCGGGATTAGAACGAGCGCTTTTTGTAAGCTGTCCAGGTGATCTGACCACTAAACCATACGTTCTCATCAAGCTAGTCGAAATTCTTGTATTCTCCTTACAACGGATTTATGTTGCCACAACCTAAAGATACTGCTTTGAATGATCACTTCGCAAGACATGACAGCAACATTTTGAAAGTTTTACTCCAAACTTAAGGAAGAAATATAGTTTTAAGAAAGCCTGTTACGTTAAAATTTTTAAATTTGAACGTAACAGAATTTAAACCCGCGCCTCTTTTGTTCTGCGTTCTAGTAGCGTAATAATTTTAAATTGTTTCATACAAAGTATACCCACTATGTATGAAACACTAAAATTATTACGCGATGAGATTATCCTATGGAATCTATTTAACATTTAATACCTTTCGGAATTAAAAAACATACTAAAAATATAATTTATTTATTATTATAATTATAATTTATATTAGAAGGTTTGTTGGGTGACAAAACCCAGTGCAACTCGTTGGCTGATCAGACTTAATGTAAGGGAACGGAAACAATTTTTTTTGAACATTGCTATCTTTCTCCCGAATGGGAACAAAAATATCACGTGTAATATAAAAAGTATTAATTATCACGACATGTAAACTCAAATTATTTTTACGTTATCTTGTCACTTTTTTACGTTTTTGTTTTTAGGTTTATCGCGCATGCGTTATCCCGCATATAGCAGGATAGGGAGAGAAAATTTAAGACACTCTGTTCTACTCTTTCGCGACATTGCATGCCGAGTGACAGAAATTAACACATTGAGCGTAAGAATAGGAGTATGTCTATCTTATGTACGCCTCAAAAATTTTACTAACATAAAATAACCCTGAAAAAATAAAAAGAAAACTTCATACGAACATATCTGTTCAAAGCTAAAGTGCAGATCCTTCCTCTGGAAAATATCTCTAGTTACGCCAATGCTTTACACCACACATTGTGTTGGCGCCGCAGATGGGGATTTAAAATAATTCATTATCCCGAGCGAGAATTGAATCCACAACCAACGCATTTACAGTTAGACCGTACCACTGCTCGACAATGGTCTCAATACGACATACCATACTTATATGTATGTAAATATTCATATAAAATTTTTGTATGTAAAATATATTTTAATTAGTAAAACAAAAACAACGTAAAGGAAATGTACATTGAATTAACTGTTACCTACGTAAAGTGTTTTAATTAAAATATTGGAGACGATACGAGTCGACGGCATCGAAAACAGCATTTTCAATGCTACTTAATTAATAAATATTTATTTTGTACTGGCCTGAATATTTTACTTATTACGTGCTTATATTCTCTACTCTCTGTATTTATTTTTAATTCCTTTAATAAAGCCATAACCAAGTCAAGTTGAAGCAGTTATAAGCTTGAGGCTAGAAAAAGCTGCATTTTATTAACTTTACACTTTACGCTCATAGCAGGATGGACAGAGGGAACCAGGGAACCTAGTGTTATATCACTCTACTTCCCATTAAGACACTTCCTCCATACGCCACTTCCAGCTGAGTACTCTAGGCATAGCTTGTTTTAATGAGACGCTTTACCTGAAACGAAACAATTTTTAAAGAACACAACATGAATAATTCAAAATTTCATTACTGTAGAAACAAAGCGATTTAGAAAATAATATTTTGTTCTTGACAAAAATTACTCGCTTCGCTTAAGCCCGCGCTCAAAAATGCACCAAGCAAAACCCATACAATATGTAAGGGTGAAGATAAAGCAACATCAACCCAAATATCTTGGCGCGACACTGTCGCCTATATACATGTACGGACATACATTTTTTATTTAATGTGAGTATATGAAAAATTCTGTTGTATGCAATCGTGAGAGTATTCTTAAGCTTAAGATCTAAATATATGGATTCCCCTAAGAAATTACATACCTGTAGATAATTGTCTCGTTGTAAGCGAAATGTTGCAGATAAAAAATTAAATATATTTTTTTAGCTTCACGCTGCATCCTACTTATAGCAGAGAAGGCAGAGTGAACCTGGGAATCTATTTAAAACATTTATTTTGAACTAATATTAACCCGTTTTTTGATAAAATAGTTGTAAGTACAAATTATACTCTTATATCAACTTCACGCTGTATCCCGCACACAGCAGGGTAGGCAAAGGGAACCTAGTGTTAAGACACTCCGTTCCCCATTTTCTGCCGAATTCTGGAGGCATTGCGTGATGAGTGGCAGAACTCAACGCCGCGCTTAACCTCGACACCAGAGCGAAGAAATGGAAATATAAATTTAAGTAAATATTTCATCTCCTCGAGTGGGGATCGAACCCACAACCAGTCGGTTTTACAGTCACACTTCGTGCCGCTGCGCCACGACTGGCCTCATTATACTCTTAAAAAAACTTATATGAATAATACATTTTTTTGTCAATTAAATTGTAGTAAACTTTGGAAATTAGCAAATAGCTTATAACGTTACCCGGCATAGCAAGGTACACACAGGGAACTTACATACAGAACGACGCCACTGGGAAGTGCGGAACAAAGCGTCTTGACCCTCTCAATTTTCGAAACTTAACGCCGTACTTCATCTATCAAAGCGTAAAAATATAAATTTATTAAAAAAAAAACATTTCCCTGAATTGGTATCGAATCCTCAACCATCGTTATTACATTTTGCAGTCAGGCGCTGTCCCACTGCGCCACTACGTCCTCAATATAGGGAAGAATTTATATGAAGCAGGGAATCTATCGAGATAGTGCAGCTGGCAGCTTCGTTATAAATAATGCACGAAACTAGGATCACATAATAAAATACAATTAGATAGGGCATATAGGAAAATATGTATGAAGGTAGGTTTAAATTATTGAGGCTGTATATTAGTATTCTGTACGCTTATTGAGAGCGAGTGACGGATCACTATGTTTTTTGCTTAGCGCAAACCTATATATACACTTTCTAGAGTTCACTAGAGTTTCTTGATTTTTTTTGCTAAATAATATTATGATACTGGGACCAGTCGTCGCGCAGGGGCAAATGTGTGTGACTTTAAAACGATAGATTGTAGGTTCGATTTCCTCTCTAAAATTTGAAATATTTAATAATTAGCGTTTTTTGCTCCGGTGTCAAGGCAAAGCGCGGCGGTGAGTTTCGTCTCTAAAATTAGGCGGAAAGTGGGGAACGGAGTGTCTTAATACTAGACTCCATCTACCCACCCGGCTACAAGCGTGATTTTCTGCACAATTTAAATACAGAACACATTTCACACCTATCATCAAAATCCATATACGCAAAACTTATAGGCGAAAATTATATTTCATTTCTGTATATACACTTTAAGATTCCAAGCTTAATCTTTGTCACCCAGCATCTGTCGTAGATAACATAATTGTGGAAATTCGTTTAACTAGAAGTACAAACGTGACTTGAGTTCAAAGACAATGGTACCTTGCTGTCGGATTACCTATAGAATAAATAGTGTTGTAGGAAATATGTTTAGTTTAGTACCCTAATTTGATAGTAAATGCTGGAATAGCTAAGTTAATAGATTCTGTAAAATGGTTTGGGTTTTTTTTTTATATTTGATATCCAATTTCTTATAAGACATTTATTTATGCCTTTCGTAGCATAATAAGGAAGGTAAAGAAAACCTAATGTCAAGACACTACGCGCGAAATTGAATTAAGAAAATTAAGTGTAGGTATTTATAATTTTAATATACAAGTCATACGCGACGATAGTCTCAATCTCTGCTACGTTTTTTTTACGTCACTTGTCGTAAACGATAGATATATTTTAAAGGTTCATAATAACTTTAAATTAATAAGACTAAGGTGATTTTAACTAAAATTAAAATGATTTCCTTTCTAAAAGAGAGCCAGCAGCAGTGGTCCAGCACAGTAATATTACATAAACATTTAATTATATAAATTGGTAAAAGACCTATGTACATAAAATGACCACTTTTCGCGATATTCCGTGTGGAGTTTACACCCGACCATCGCCTTTGTCTTCTTACCAGAGCTTTTTTTTTCAGCCACACGCTGTATCCCTCAGATGGCATGGAAGGCAGAAGGCACCTAGTGTTAAAACACTCCGTTCTCCAATTTTCGCCGCAATCTAAAGGCATTGCGTGTTGGGTGGCGGAACTCAAAGCCGCGCTTTGTCTCAATACCAGAGCGAAAAAATTATTATAATAAATATTAATTTACTATTATAATTTTTTTCCCTCGAGCGGGAATCGAACCCACAACCTGCCATGTTTACTGTCACATGCTTGGGCCCATACGCCACGACTGGCCGCAGTATTATTATATCTTATTATCAACAAAACAACCAAACACAATTAAATTTTATATATATATTTACAAAGCGTATAGGTATATAATACGATTGGTAAATACGAATATCTAAAAAAGTTCGGTGATAAAACTCAAGTGTCATAGAATACTCACATATAGTAAGGTTGACTGAAGTTAGATTAAACTAGACAAGTCGAACTAACTTTGTATGGGCCTTGTTATAGCCGCAGCGCTACTATTGTTTACAGGAGAATAAATTAACATAAAGCTATTTTTACTCGACTGCGGCGAACTAGAAAAAGAGGGTTATGTTTTTAACGTGTACGTATGTATGTGTGTCCGTTGCTGCGTTCCCTTGTAACTGTTAAATCGGTGAACCGCAAGTGCTATTAGATATATTAATTTAGTTTATGTAGTCGGGTATTTTATTTTTTTTATAATTCATTTATTATTTCATTAAACTAATAAAGGTAGTCGGATCGGAAGGATGTCGGTTATTTTGACAAAGCCTGTAACATCGTGTGGTGCTGAGGAATTCACTCAGTCCAGATACCGAGAAATGCCATTTGTTACGACTTACCGTGGTAGGACTTCAAAAGAGTCAATAAGTCCTAGTATCCCACTTCCTGACTCATAAATTGTAGCTAAAAGTACAGAAGGAAAATCGAGTAACCAACGACTTAAAACCGGTTGGTAACAATACAGGGACCAAACCTGAACCAAACGGGTATGTTTTGAGAGCAAGGTGGTACACCCGTCAGAAGACTCAGCGTGCGGATGCCTTACTACCAGCCCACCTGAAAACAAATCGATTATGAAACCTAAAGATAAAACGCAAGATATCAAACCCATCAAAACACGTCGACCTAACAAGAAAATGAGCAAAAATATCCGCTGATGTACATGGAATCTCCGGACGCTAAGCCGAATTTTGGGGATGAGACTTCTTATTGACCAGCTAACAGGATCCCTAAACGTCTGCTTAAATCGACCCTGATGGTAAACGCAGTATCGAAAGACCTAAGCTTAGATGGCTTGATGGAGCTACCAATGAATATGGCTTGATGTAAAGATCTCAAGATTACTTTTCGTAATTGAAAAAGAATTGCATATAATAGAAAGGGATAAAGAAAAGAGAGAGAAAGAGAGCCTATATAAAGATGTGAGCCTATTAATGATAATGATTTTACTAATAGTATAAACAGTCAAAGCGTCGAATCTCGCCACTGTACACACAATGACTCCTGAATTTGGCAGAAAGTGAGGAATGTAAGTATTTTAATGCGAACGGAGTGTCTTAAAAACAGGTTTTCAGGTTCCCTCTGCCTGCCCTACTATGTGCGACAACATCGTGAAGCTGAAAAAACTATGAAAAATATAACAATAACAGGAGATCTTGATCATCTTAATAACTTTCGTTGTGTTTTGTGTACTTGTTTTTGTCTTATTTATTTCCATTTAACAACGCAGGCAAAACCGTTGGTAAAAGCTAGTTAAATTCCAAAGCAGCAGAACTATCGAACTTTACGATGGCATCATTTCATTCAAAGTTCGAGTAACACTAGTAAAACGTACATAAAGTTAAAGGGAAGGTCCGTGTTTGTCTTCTCAACAAATAAAACCGTGACCTGTGGTCTGTTTGCCAGCTCAGCCTATTCCGAGTTCTCGAGACAATATACACTATATATACGATATGTAATGCTTATTCTATCGTCTTAAATTTCTTTGTGAATAATTAAATTCAAATTCAAAAAAAGTTTATTACCGTTTTATGACTACTAATACTATTAAAATAATAAGCTAAAAAATAATAAAAGTAAAATAAAATAAATACAAAAATTAAAAAAGTAAGAAAAAAAAACAAAACGGTAAAAGGAGTGAGGCTCAGCGAATGCTGTAAGACGTGTTGTCTACAGCGCTGGTTTTCAGCCTCATCCTAATTCACAATTCTTAAATAAAATAAATGTGTACAGGAGAGGGATGCGAAACTTGTATCATCGAATTCAATGAAATTAAAATGCTTATCAAACTTTTAAGTCATTTTATTAATAAACTTAACATTAGAAACGATGGAAATCAAATATCAGTACCATGTTAACTTAAAAAAATAATATAACTAGTTTAATATTGCGATTGTACTAGTACTAGTGTTAAATAACTTTAATATTATTAATAGACTTTAAAAACGAACAAACAAAAAAGTAGCTTTGGCTTCCTAGAAGTAATTGACCTTATGGGATCAATCATAGAATAAATCTAATATTATGAAAATAAAACAAAATATTTTTTAAATAAACAGCTTACTACCCTAATTTGAACTTAGAAAAATTAAATTTAAACGAAAACATGGATGTAATACGTGACGTAACCAGCAACTGAAATTCTGGGAAGTAGTCTACGTAAGAAATAAAAATCAGCTTCACGTTTTATCACGCAAACAGCACAGTAGACAGAGGGAACAATAGTGTTAAGACACTCCTTTTCCCATTTTCTGCCGAATCCTGCAGACATTGCGTGTTGAGTGGCAGAACTCAACGCCGCGCTTAGATTCGATACCAGAGCGAAGAAATGGAAATATAAATTTAAGTAAATATTTCATCTCCTCGAGTGGGGATCGAACTCACAACCAGTCGGTTTTACAGTCACACTTTGTGCCGCTGCGCCATGACTGGCCTCAAGTCTAGTCTACGTAAGACTTTTGATAAACTAACGTAGCGCTTGTCCTCTTTCTCAGGAAAGAAAAAAATATACAAGCTAGTTTTTTATTATTTTATTTCGTTTTAGAAGTCTCCAATATTTATTAAGTTGTAGTCTAATTCCATTTCGTAGTCTTCATACGCACAGGTATCAGTATCTTCATTCTCTTCACAGTAAATTGTCACTTCCTCTTCTGATTCCAAATGCATTTTTGAGTCAATTTCTTGTGAAGAAAAGTTCAGTATAGTTTTGTTTTCTTTCGCGGTTTGTTTTTACATATATTAATATTCAAAATTATTTTCTTCAAAGCTGCCCCCTTTATTTTGTTCAAAGCTGCCTCAGTGGTAATTGAAAAATTACAAACGTTTTTTTTTCAAGTAAAAGTTTAAAAATTGTAGTAATTTCTAGTTTATTGCATGATATATGAAACATTCTAACTAAAAGAGGAAAAAATAAAACCATTTACCTTGAATTGGATCCCTGCGATTCTTACGCGTTTATTTAAAAATGCATAAAATTTTACTCAAAATCAAACACTCCTCGTAACTCAACAACTGGTTCTCATATATCAGCGGTGACAAGTGACACCTGTGCAGGTTAGTGCTGCCACTACTCAAAAAAAATTTACCAAAATTTATTTTTAAAATAGCTCTGTTAACACATATTTTCAAAGGTGCTATCTGTTCTGAGCTAAGCTAATCTGTTCTAAGCTACCCCCCTCTCCCCTATATATTTTTTCTGAGAGTGGACACTGCCTGATTATCAAATTCAAATTTAAATTTGATGAACAAAAAATATTAGTGAAGTACTTATAAAAATTGAGATTATTAACTAAATCAAATTAAATCAGCTTCACGCTGTTTCCCGTACGCAGAGTAGGCAGAGGGAACCTAGTGTTAAGACAGTCCGTTCCCATTAAGACACTTTCCGCCGAATTCTATAGACATTGCGAGTTAATTACCGGAGCTCAACGCCGCGCTTTGGCTCGTTAAAAGAGGAAAAAAATTGAAAGTATTAAGTAATTCATTTCCTCGAGCGGTCAATATGATGTATTAAAAAAATAATAGATGAAATAAAATATGCATAGCAATACACATAATTATTATTATTAGTAGTTATTACATTATTATTAGTAGTTATTATTATTATACTGACGAGTGTCGCAACCCATTTCATATAATATGTTAGGTGAGTGCTGACGGAAGGCAGCGGTCAAGTCAAACCATTAAATACTAGCGTGCTTGTACTCGTACTTGTACTAATAAATATGATGCACTGAAAGACTCGCACCAAATATATAATTAATATAATATAATATTTTTTTTTCTTTTAGCTTCACGCTGTATCCCGCACACAGCAGGGTAGGCAGAGGGAACCTAGTGTTAAGACACTCCGTTCCCCACTTTCTGCCGAATTCTGGAGGCATTGCGTGTTGAGTGGAACTCAACGCCGCGCTTAAGCTCGACACCAGAGCGAAGAAATGGAAATATCAATTTAAGTAAATATTTCATCTCCTGGAGTGGGGATCGAACCCACATCGGTTTTGCAGTCACACCTCGTGCCGCTGCGCCACGACCGGCCTCAACCAAATATATAATTAATATAATATAATAATTTGAAGTATATAATGGCCCGATCTTTTAAGACCGATTTTTTTATAAAGGCAAAGAATGTGTAGGAGCGACACATATTATGGATCAAAATAAGCTTTGACCAAAATTACAATATTGAATGTTAATGAAGAAGAGGCTTACGTGCTGGGCTCACGCGAACTGTTATAGTGACGCTAACTTAGCATGTCGTCATAGATGCCGTCTCGCAATACGTGCTTGTTTTTTTTTCGATTGGACTTCATTTGGCTGTTGCACCTGGGATAGTCTTTACAGCGTCACCGGGCGGGGAAGGACGAAAGTAGTTCGCCCCTGAAGAAAATGTACGAGCTTTGATGAATACTTGTGAAGGATTGGCGACTGCAGAAGACTGCCCTGCGTACGCTAGCCCTGATTAGCTGATTTTGGGCGTTGGGCCCCATCTGGCCTCGCCGCCTTACATGGCGGTGGACAGTGTGTCGTTAGACTGAGGAATGAATCTTGCCTATAAACTGGGCGTTGGCGACTGTGATTAGGTCGTCTGGCCTGTCACGATAAACCGACATCATGAAATTAGCTACAAACGCTCATGGTGGTCAACAGAAATATAAATGCTTACGTGCGTACCGAAGTACACAAATGTTTTTTTTTCTATTTTTAACCCACTTTATCAATAGGACTGTTTTTTTATGTTTGTCAGAACTTTTGACTGGATGAAGCTAATTTGATGTTTTTTTTTTATTTAAAAACTAATGCTTCCCGTGTGGTGCCGTTTTTTTGGTCCATAGAAAATCACAAAGTCTTAAATTTGCATTAGGTATGTGGTTCATTACTACAATAAATAAGAGGCCGGTCGTGGCGCAGCGGCACGAGGTGTGACTGCAAAACCGACTGGTTGTGGGTTCGATTCCCACTCGAGGAGATGAAATATTTACTTAAATTTATATTTTCCATTTCTTCGCTCTGGTGTCGAGGTTAAGCGCGGCGTTGAGTTCTGCCACTCAACACGCAATGCCTCCAGAATTCGTCAGAAAGTAGGGACGGAGTGTCTTAACACTAGGTTCCCTCTGCCTACCCTGCTGTGTGCGGGATACAGCGTGAAGCTAATTTAATTTTTTTAATTTTAATTTTTTACTACAATATCGAATTACTGAGCCTGTTTATTTTACTTGGCACCCTCTTAAAAATTATAAAACCTTTTTTAATTATTTTTGTTTAACAAAATCAAAGAACGTTTAACTTACTGTAAAACTGTAAAATTATTATTTACTTTTACTTCGTTGTTTGAAGTCGGTTTTTTTGTAAACAAGTAATCCTTTACGTTATCACAATATACCTAAGTAATCTTTAACCAATCTTCAAGTATCTGTGTCAATAATAATTGTTATTCAAATCTTTAAAAATTGTGTTGCAATATCTTTTTATCTACTGATACCACCATTTTGGACATAGATATAAAAAATATAGATATGGCACGGAAATCTTGGCAGATCCTTTGAACCAATTATTGAGTATCACTCACATATATTTTTAGATTAAAGAACAATTTTTTTTTAAGGAGGATAGAGTGTAACATTGTCTTATGTTAACTCTCTCTCTACCCTTATTTTATGTGAGATAGGTAGTTAATCTTATAAGATATATTGACGTATTTACAGTTTTAAAAATTTGGTTAAATATGTGCTTTACGTGAAGGACTATTGACAAAACTTTTATTGTCTCTCCTGCAATCCTATCCTACTAATATTATAATAAACTTTACAGCAATATTATACATCAGAATAACACATTTATGTAAATATGTTGTATAATTTAAATATAACAATAAGCGGGCGAGGCCGCTTTTGGACCGCTAGTATTTCTTATCAGTGATAAATACATCATCGTTGCACTAAATAAACGATACGTAAAACTATATAGAAATAATTATCAGCGACAAAATAGTATTAACATTTTTTCAACGTATTCAAGTACAAATAATATGTATTAAAATAAAAAGCAGCAATCGGATTAATACAGGTAGTATTATCCGTAACCATGGTATACTGCAGTATTCAAAACATCAGGCTTTCAATGATATTTATTTAATATTAAAAGATACAAGGTATAATCCGATTAAAGAGTTTTATCATGTTTTTGATTTTCCTTCATTTCCTTGCTCTGGTAACGAGCGAGGAAATGAACCTTTCAAACTCAACACGCATGGGCTCCAGAAATCGATGCATAGTGGGACATATTAGTGTCTTTACACTAGTTTCCAAGGTGCCCTTAATCTACCCTGATATGTGAGGAATACAGTGTGAAACTGAAACAAAAACAAAGAAGTATAGGAATCGCTATAATCAGAGATCTCATTTTACATAGATTTACCCTATCACTTTAGGTGATCACACTAAGCAAATCTTTTTTTTACAAACTTATACTCAAATAACAGACAGCAAACATATTAATATCACAATTTGCATATAATGATTATAATAATTCTAAAATCTAATAACTTAATCTAGTAATCATTAGCGTTATCATATTAATGACACAATAAATGACACTTCTAGATATTATGCGCTCTACACACCTCATTCTGCCGAAGGAAATTGATAAGAATAATCGTTCTCCGTGTTTCGATCGGTGCAAAGGTTTTTTGTTATGACACTTGTGAAATGAGTGAAAGGACATAAAATCTATGTAAAATTTATTACAAAAGTTATAATGTGATTATTTGTAAAATGTCTAGGAACAGAGGTAATTTATTTTTCTTTAATTTTTTTGTTATTTTTTAAGTTAAGTAAGATTACAACATTATAATAAATACTTTAGGAGATTTTGTTTTATTCAAAATATTTATTTAAATTTAAATGTCCATTTTTCGCTGTGTTGATGGAAAAGCGCGGCATTGAGTTCCGCCACCACGCAATGCCGAAAGAAATATAAATCGTGGAAAAGTGGGAAACTGAGTGTGTTAACACTAGGATCTCTAGGACTTCCTCTGCCTACCCTGCTGTAGGCAGGATACATAGCAGGCGTAAAGCTGTTTTGATTTTTATATAAAAAAAAAACATTTAAATACTTCTTCTTTTTCTGCTTATTTTGATTATTTACGCTTATATTTTCTTACAAATCCTATTGAATAATGAAAATAACTTCATAAATATATTTAATAAATATTCGTATAGTTCAAGCGGGCGAAACCACGCGGGTCCGCTAGTAAATATATAAGAGTAACTCACGATATTACTAGGGACTAAATTACTATATGATTTTAGAATTATTTATATTTTATATAGTTATTTTTAAATTGATTTATCAAATCACTTACTGATTTATCATTATAATTATATCTCTAGATAATAATTCAAGAACCTATATTTAAAAATTTATATTTATAATACGTATACATAGTTAAGTATTTAAGACTTGAGTCATATACAAGAAAACACGTAATACATGTAAATAAAATTATAACATTATTAATTAACTTTTTCGTCACGTTTTCTTAAGATGTTCAAATTAATTATATAAAATAGTTTTCGTGCACTTTTAGGGTTCCGTACCTCAAGCCCTTACAGGATCACTTTGTAGTTTATATGTCCATCTGCTACGGCCATTTATCTTAACATACAAGTGTAGGTATAAAGCTAAAATGTATATCAAATATGAAGCGCAAAAATATAAAGCTGCTGAGTTAACGCCTACTATACATGTATCGTTTTTGCTATATTTTGTATGAAATTCGCGTAATGAAAACCTATGGGGTACTCTCGAGTTCGATCTCAGACTAAATAAATAAAATAAATCAATTTCACGCTGTATCCCGCACACAGCAGGCTAGGCAGAGGGAACCTAGTGTTAAGACACTCCGATCCCCACTTTCCACTGAGTTCTGGAGGCATTGCGTGTTGCAAACACGTGAAGTCGCCGATGAAACAAAGTATATAATGTATATGGCGTTGATTTTTATCACTCAACACACATTCTTAATGGGATTTATATGGGGAAGTGTCTTAATGGGATCGAAGTGTCTTAACACTTTGTTCTCAGGTTCCCTCTGCCTAACCTGCTAGGGGCGGATATCGTGATGTAAACGCTAAACTAAAAACTAAAAACTACCTCAAAATTTCACGTGGATAAAGCCTCAGAGATACTAATAAAATAAAACGTGAGACAATGTGAGTCAGTAAAAGCAATAGGTATAGAAAAGGAACGGTGACTAAGATTTCTATTTCTAATTTTATGATTAAGAATAAGACAAACATACAATATCGTTTTTATTGGAACAACACATGTTTTCAAATTGAACTTGCTTATATTTGTGAAATATTGCAGGAGACGCAGTCATTTTGTAAATAAAGGTAAAGAAATCGATGCAATTGATTTTTCTTTTAAATTACAATTACGTTATTGTTGCACCAAGTGAGTTAGTTTATATGTACCTAAATATTCTAAGAAGAAAATATATAAAATTGTATCTAACCCACCAATGTTCTATTAGAGTAGTATTAAACGGCTGGGAAAGTTGCCTGTTCAAATTCAGGTTAGGGTACCTAGTATTATTTATTTTGTATAGAAGGAAATTGTTAGACATATTACAAATTAAGACAGCAAATGCGGAAAACTATGTAGTTATAGTTTCAAGGCCACAATATATCGTTGCAGTAAATGGGTTTTTAGATTTACTGATACAAAATATATTCATTAAATATTCATTCATATTCTATACTACGTATAGCAGGATACGCAGAGGAAACCTAGTGTCAAACACTCTTTTTCGAATCATTGCTTCTTGTGTGACGGAACTCAACGCCGCACTTTATCCTGCTACCAGAGGGGGGAAATAAAAAATAATTCATTGCTCCATATGAAAGTCAAACCCGCAACCATCATATTAACAGACAGACGCTGAGTTTAAAGAGTTCCGATCTTATAAAACAAATCGAGGCTATAAAGTAGAGAGCTGAATGGCTGAGTGAAAACTTAGAGACAAAAATCTTTCTGCTGCTGAAACAAGGATTTGCGCATATCTAATTTTTTAACGTTAAACAGAATTTTATAGCGTTTTAATTTTTTTATTTTATTTTCCGCCTTTTTTAAGGAAAAAACGCAACCCTTATTACGTCAAGTCTCTTTTTTCTTAGAAGACAGTGGAGGTACAAAGTGAAATTTATATCAAATACTCAGGTCTACTGTCCTTTAGAGCTGTGAATAAATCAAATTTCTTAACCAACGCATTCAAAAGATACAGCCGTTTATGCTGAAAATTTCCGCAAGTTTTTGAAATTCGCAAGGAAATCATTTTTTAATCACTAAAATTCCCCACCCCTGCCACATCATTTTATCTCCCAAAAAGAGAACCGAACCCACAACCCTCACATTTAAATACATTCCTGTACTACGATGCACTATTATTTTCTACTTCAACAATTATCTATAGCAATTAGTAAACACTCACGGTAATCGTTGGTTACAAATTTATTACTACTTAGAATAATCTCGTTGGAACAACGGTAAATAGGGCCGCTCCTTAGTTGAGTGATTGTGTAGTAAAAAATATGATCCGATGTAAAAAAAATATTCCAAATTTTTAGTGGATCGTAGGTTATGTTCCCGGATGAAGAAAATATCTATTTTTTTTTGTCGTACATTTTAGAAATAAATAAATGATGTATATTCCTAAGTAGATATATAATATATCTAATGTTATTTGCTATAGCTAACTTGATATGCATCTTTTTAAATTAACCAAATTGACTTTCACGAAGATCTTTGTAAAAAAGATAAGCTTAATAGATTATATGAATTGTTTTAATATTATATTTTTATGAAAATCGATATTTAAATAATATTGAGAACTTCTCGCTTTGGTCGTCAAATCCCGCTCGCATAAAACACTGTAAGTTTCATCAACGTTATTTTTATCCCTTCTATTACTGCCACTCTACCAAAAAAAATGGTTTCCAATCCAATCGGGTGCTAAGCATCTAACACCAGATTCCTTCTACCTATACTGCTTTGCGGGAAGAAGCATCAAGCCGGTTTTTGTAAAATCTTAAAATATTAATATAGGCTTGGGACTCACACTGTATACTCATTCACAAAAACGTCTTCTTTATATAAAAAATAAGCTAAAAAAGGCCTAAAAACATCATCAATTACAATATAAAGATAACGAGGTAGCTCTATGATGACTCATGATGCCTCTGCGCATACAAGCGGCCTTCGCTGGCGCTAAACGTATGTTTACACGAATCAGTCACACGTTGACATAGCTAGGATTATGTCGTCGAAAATCTTAAAAATAACATATAGTTTTAACTATTTTATTTAAAATTTTAACTATCAAAGTTAAAAGGGAAGTGTTTTAATTAAAAATTAAAGTTATTACAATGATTTGTTCTTGATTAAAATTTTGGTGCTTATATATAATTTATATTTGTTTTATAAATGTGGACCAAAAGACCATTCGCTGGACTATTCTCTAAAGGTACAAAGTTTAAAATTTTATTTTTTCATTTTAATAAGCCGAATGTGATCATAGATCTCTCGATACTCCTTAATTTAAGCCGATAAGTACTTAACTCCATTACTTACTTCCTATGATATACTCGTATATATCGATTTTAAAAATTTAATTTCATACTTGATGTAAACCACGGTTAGTTACGCGTGATCACATTATCGACTTCAATATTTCTATATATTTAAAAATAAAAATCAGCTTCACGCACACAGCAGGGTAGGCAGAGGGAACCTAATGTTAAGACACTCTGTTCCCCACTTTCTGTCGAATTCTGGAGGCATTGCGTGTTGAGTGGCAGAACTCAACGCCGCGCTTAACCTCGACACCAGAGCAAAGAAATGGAAATATAAATTTAAGTAAATATTTCATCTCTTCGAGTGGGGATCGAACCCACAACCGTCGTGTTTACAGTCACCCTTTGTGCCGCTGCGCCACGACCGGCTTCATCATCATCATCATCTATATATTTCAATTTTATATTATAAAGTTGCCAGTTGATCTTCTAGAACAGTATCAATGATACTAGAGGAAGATCACGTAATAGCTCGAGGACCCCTAGGGCATGTATGAGGAGGTTGATGACATAAGTTTATATTGATACTTATTTAGAAAACGTATAAAAATTTGAACATAGCGGGACTCGAACTCGCACCTCCTGGAAACCGACCAGTTCCTAAGTGTGGAATATAACTTTAAAAATGTTTTAAAAAAAGTTTATATGTTTTTTCAAATTTTATTTTGATAGAATATTTGGTAATTATCATTTACATAACGGGTTCAAATGAGTTCAAGTTTCTAGATTCCAAAAATTGATAGCTTATCGTCAACAGAAGAGTCTTATATATTGTAGATATACCTATTAGATATTTGCAAAAGGATATTTGTATTAGCAATATTTGTGTTTAAATACACATGTTTGCGTTGGATCGATATTCGAAATAATAATTTTGTAACTACAACAGAATGAATCTAGTAATAAGAAAGAATAGAAAATGAACACTAGTCTAGACTAGTATTAGCATTAATTTCCAATATCTTAGTTTTTAAAGGCATACGAGAAAAAGCGTAAAGGCAAAACCTAGTGTTAAGATACTCTGTTCACTATGTTAATAGCGGAACTCAACGACACACTACGCCTCGACACCAGACACCGATAATAGAATTAAGGGATGATTATGCACCAGTAACCAATTAATTTAATATAAACAAATAGTTTTAAGATATTTAAAGTAGATTACAAGACAAACAGGTAAAATAAGCGTCACGATGACTTGAAAAAAAATATAAGATATAAACGATAGTTTTCGCAACTTGCCGCAAATCATCGCCGCACTTTGTCCAGTTACCGGAGCGACGAAATGGAAATAATTCATTTATCCGAATAGCAGTCGAATCCACAACCACCGCGTTTACACTTAGACGCTGTGCCACTGCGTTAAAACGGCCTCAACTTCTTATTCTTATTAAAACTTCTGCAAACCAACAACAAAAACCATATTTAAACTAAGCTAAAAAAATATTTAATTCCTCAGCTTTATCTTCACGCTGTACCTCCAGCGGGGTAGTCAAAGATTACAAACAGAGCGCCAAGCGATACGGCCTCTACATACCTCTTTCGTCTCGTCCACTGTTATCAACCTCTTCATACATAACCTATGGGTGTTCCTTATGCTTTTTACGTGACCCTTATTCAGTTTATTTTATACTGTGTTTTCCAAGATCAACCACGGTCTAGGGGAAGACCACTTTCACCTGTCAGTTTTCCGTCATAAATCTTTTTTGTCATTCTTTCGTCACTCATTAGTTCGACTTGCACAAACCTGAAAACCAAAGCTGAGCACGTTCTTCTACATTCTCACCGTGTCATATTCGCTAGTACCTGCTATTCTGTGTATCCCTTCATTATGGATTCAATCAACTACGCTGGCTCCATATGTCCTACAAAGAGATCGGCACCTAAATAGCATTTATCTTTCTGTCATTCTTCTACTGTAATAACTAAAAAAATATGTTTAAATATTAGTTTACTATAGTTTAATATCTTCCATTAAGTTTAAGCTACTAACAACCACCTTTTGGTACATACATATTTTCTTACTTCCAGATGTAGAACAAGGTATTCCAGAAGAGGATGAGAACTTAGCGCCTCTCCTGCCTCCTAATAATGAGCGTGCCCCACGTCGATCACCTGTTAGAATGAAGAAACCCAGCAGCAGCAATAATGGACCACCGTAAGTGTAAATTTATTTTATAGCGCTAAAAACTGATATATGACTATTTATTTTTTTAATGAACCGATTGAAGCAAAACGCACTTTAAACGAGTTAAGCAGTTCCTCTGATTCTGCGTTTACATATGCACAGATGCATATGCAAACAGAAAAAAATATTTAAAAAAAAAATTACATTGTTAGAGTTTCTATTACATTGAAAAATGTCAACCATAATAGTTGTTCTTATATATCTTCCAAGTACAGTCATCAGTTACATTATTACTCTTTTTTCTCTTTTACATTTTTATTATAATCGTACATTATAGTTTGGTTTACGTGAACTTTAAGACGTAACATAGAAAATCGATTTTTTTTCCGTTTCCATAGAAAGATCGAGAAATTATCTCTTAGTGCTCTCCCCTCATCTCACTCCTTAGCCTACCTACTCGTACATGCCAAATTTCAACTTTCTAAGTCCACTAGTTTGTCAGTCACTCAGTAATAAAGAGATTGTCTACAGTTGGGATTAAATAATATGACACTAGCATTAATGAGATATGCTTGGCTGGCTCAACACAATGGTAACGTTGTTAAATGCTATTACAGGAAAAATCTTCATTTACCGTTTTTACTTGCCTGATCTGATTTAATAAAGTGCATTGTGTAACGAAGTGTAGTTCTTCTCAACCTACTGTACTTTTATGTCGAAATTATATATAAAAACATTAAACATAATCATGAAGAAAATATCAGCAATAACAATTTCTTATTCTTCCATTTTTTTAACTTTACGCTGTTTTCCACATATAGGGAACCTTTTCCTTGGGTTAGTTTGTTGGACTAGATTTCTTTTGCCTATCCTTCTATAGATACCATATAACCTTCAATACCCTTCTATATAAAATTAATATAAAAACACTCTGTTTCTCACTTTCTATTTCTTAACGCAATTTTGACGTGTATTGAATGGCGGCACATAACGTTTTGTTGTTACCAGAGCGAGGAAATGAAATTAATACTTTCACTCTAGTAGGAATCGAACCCACATAAGTCACGTTACCTCTATTCATTTAATTTATTTTCAGTGCCTGCAACCCAACTCTACAGAAACTCCAACTGGAGCCGTATTCAGCTATATCCACACCTGACAGCACGCCCGCCCCCGACACCGGGTACGACTACTCGAGGAAATGGCGACGCAGCGACAGACGCTTGAGAAGACTCAACACTGAACTACTGGAGGCTATTGAGAAACACGATGTGGAGGAAGTTGAGAGGTTTGTGTTATTGGATGGAATAATAGCAGCCAATTGTCTATTACAAGAGTATAATTGTCACTTATAAATAAGTGAGAACCTGTAAAATCTTTTCTTTTTTTTTGATAAAATAAAAAAAAATGAGTGTTGCTGAGTTTCCTCTGATTTTTTGGCGCCGGCTCTTCTGAGGTCTGATTAATTTAAGTAATGGTAAATTATTTGATGTTCAAAAATAAACTATATTTAATTTCTTATTTTAAATAAAATATTTCACTTTGACTGAATTTTTAAAGCTATAGGCTATTAAATGTTTACTTTCGTATGTATTCGTTTTTATATTGTCCTATTTATGGTTTGGACAATATAAAGTTCTTTTAGTTTTTAGTTTAATATAATTTTTTAATATAGTACCTTCACTCTTACATAATTTAAATGTCATCCTCAAAGCACTATGACGTCATAACTATAGTAGAGTAAATCGCCACTATTATTCTCACTGGAGTCGTCGCTTATTGAAATAGTTACACTAAATCATGTCTCCAATGGCACCGCATCAAATAATAATTTATTATCTTCAAGATATAATACTGAGAACTATTATTGAATTTCCAAGTAATAGCTGCTAAATGCTAGTTGAAATTGATATTTGCTACTAGTAATAAAATCAATATTATTATCATGAAATGTCAAATAAAATCAAATCAGCTGCACGCTGTATCCTGCACAGAGCAGGGTAGGCTGAGGGAACCTAGTGTTAAGACACTCCGTATCCCATTTTCAGTGTTGAGTGGTGGAACTCAACGCCGCGCTTTGCCTCGACACCAGAGCGAAGATATGGAAATATAAATTTAAATATTTTATTTCCTCGAGTGGGGATCGAATCCACAGCCAGTCGCGTTTACAGTCACACTTTGTGCCACTGCGCCACGACTAGCCTTTTATTATTATCATAAAGCTGAAAAAATTCTTATGTGTTAGATTAGAGTCTTTAGAGCCTAAATTTGTGCAAATAACTAACTTCCGCAAATTATTAGAAAGTAAAAGAGTCACACACAGTTTAGTTGAACGCACTGATCCCAGAAACTACTGATTCATATTGGAAAAAAATCGTATTGGACAATCTGTTTATCGAAAAAGATTATATATGCTATATTTCATCAAGTGAATCAGTCCGATGTAATGTATGCCTCCGGCCAGAATGTATCATGTGTTATGCACAACTTTCAGTTGTTTTTATTTGATTTAAAATATAACAATCCAATTGGGACTTCACACTGTAAACGTGACGGTTGACAGTTCGGTTCCCACCCGGGGAATGACGATTACTAAATATAAAGCTAGGCAATGGGAAGGGAACGAAATGTCTTAACAATATGTTCACTCTACTTAACCTACTATGCGGGAAAAAGCGTGTAACTGATAACAATTAAAAAACAAAACAAATTCTTTCATTCCAGATTATTAAAAGCTGGCGCAAACGCAAACGCAACATGTCGTCTAGACCTAGTGTCAGCTTGCCACATGGCGGCTTTGCACGGAGGCGATACGTTAGACCTTTTAGTCAAATATGGAGCAGAAAAGAACAGGCAGGACAGGTTGGGACGATCGCCGTTACATCTCGCTGCCTACGCCGGAAATGCCAGGCAAATGGCTATACTATTAGATTTTCCTGAAGGTATGTATAAAATACTTATTTTCTACTTTTCTTATTTTAATTAAACGTGCGTTTTTTAACGATAATTAAAAAAAATCTAAATAGGGTAAAAAATATTAAAAAGAATAAATCTAAAAATAAGACCAATAAATTGTAATGTAACACAATATAATCAGCATAATCATCATCAATCAGCATAACAATTTAAAAATCTAACCAAAACTACTCGAATCTACATATATTCTCAGTTCTTACGCTCTCTAATTACACTGGTAGCATATTTAAGATCTTCTCATGACCACTATTAGAT
Source organism: Heliconius erato x Heliconius himera (assembly GCA_013421005.1). Taxonomy (NCBI): domain Eukaryota; kingdom Metazoa; phylum Arthropoda; class Insecta; order Lepidoptera; family Nymphalidae; genus Heliconius; species Heliconius erato x Heliconius himera. The sequence goes on along the minus strand of JAATLQ010004410.1, from coordinate 14,645 downwards.
GGAACTCGCGGTCCGGAGCGACCACAGCCTCCGACTTCTTTGTTACTAGCCGGAGTACAACTAATGCGTCGGTAACGTCCTGAAATTAATGTTTAATTTAAATGTCTCGATGTAATTGTGGTGCAACGGACAAGAAGTATTCTATTCTTTCTATATCCTTTATGGCACATAATAAAAAAACATATGAGGCTGGCGCTCGTGGCGCAAGGCCAAAAGCGTTCGACTATAAACGCGACAGTTGTGGGCTCAATTCCTACTCTGTGGAATGAAATAATTAACATTTTCATTTTCTTGCTCTGGTAACAAGGCCAAGCGCGGCTTTGACTTCCGCCACTCAACACGCAATGCTTCCAGAATTTGGCGGAAAGTGGGAAACAAAAGTATCTTAATGGGAACGAAGTATCTTAACACTAGGCTCCCAGGTTCCCTTTGCCTACTCTGCTATGTACAGGATACAGCGTAATACTGAAAAAAAAACTATTGTGGTAGTTAGTATTTTACCTACTGTGTACCATACACAATTTTTAAAAGTTATTTCAAATTTATACCATTTATTAAAAATAGTATTTTCAAAATAAAACATTTGTTATGAAAAAGCTTTCAATACAGATGTTAAACATTGTATATTTAAAGCAACGATAACAATCTGATAGAAATCGACTTTTCGCTGACGAGATTACATTTCACGGATCAACTGATCGCGGCAATTAGCGGGGGATGAAACGTGTGAGTTCGTAAGTCGAAAAC